>CAVMBE010000092.1:0-115396 GCA_963674455.1 Lecanosticta acicola
TATCCTACTACTATTCTTATAGTATACTACTAGGTACTAGTAGCGTACGTACCGTAGCTAGCTTAACTGTAATAATAGTAAATAGTATAGTAGAAAGAAGCCTTTACTTAACTATTAGGTACGATTTCTCTAGTATACTAAGTATTTATTAATTCTATACTATACTATACTATTAATAAGAAGTATATTAATAAGATCTACAATTTAACCTTCCGTATACTTAATCTACTAAACCTTCTCCTAAAAGAGTAGCGAGTAAAGAATAATAGAGTAATTAAGGATTACTTTAATACTAGTTAGAGTAAGTATACTAACTATAAGATTAGGAAGCAATAGGCTATACTCGATAGTTATAGTACTTAGTTCTACTATATACTAATATTTATAACGTATTTCGTTATATTATACGTAGTAAACGTAGCTAGTAGTAGACTAGTACTACTAATATAATAGATTAGTAATTTTATATAGTATATAAGAGTATTATTCGAAGTATATAATTAGAACCGATACGTTTATAAAGTCGTAGTAGTATCTATAGATATAGTATATATAGAAGAATACCTCTCGTTACTATAGATAGTACTAAAGTATATAGACATAAAGATTTAGCCTTATAATACGTACGAATACCTAAAGATAATACAAGCGATAGCTATCTCTACGCTATAATCTCTAGTTATACTAAGCTATAGACGTAGATAGTCGCTAGTAGATACCGCTTCGTTATCTAGTAAGCGATATTATTAATAGAGGACCGGAGGTTAGAAGCTTTTATCCGATAAGAATAAGAAGGATATTAAAAGTAGTATTAGAGCTCTATATAAGCTATACGAGAACTAGAACGATAATAGATATATCTTCGGCGCTTATACCTATTAGCGTAAGTACGTTACGGAAGCGCAGAGGTAACCGCCTCTAACTACGTAACCGCCCTAGCCGCCTATAATCGCCTACTAGCTACCTACTAATCCTACTACGCTAGCTACTTATCTAGCGATTAGCTAGAGGCAGTTAGGGCTACTACGAGGCAGTTACTTCCCGATCGGGAAATTACTAGAGACAAAGTTCTTCTTCGTAAAAAGTGCTATATTTCTTATATAGAAACCTTTATAATAGCTCTAATACTCGTAGAGATATAAGGTACTAAAGATAGGGATTCTAAAATAATATAAAATCGAGAGTAGTCGAGGTAGCTAGAGTAGTTAGTAGGCAGGTAAGGGCTACTAGGACCTATATCTTCCTAATTAGGAATTTTTTCTTATAATCTAATTCTTTACGTAAAATACTATAACTTTCATATAGAAAGTATAGCTAGATACCCTAAGGCTAGCTTATTCTAGTACTAGATAATTAAGGTTTTTTTTTAAGAATTTAGTACTATATCTTTTTATCCGCTAGCCGGATTGCTTAGTAATCTATATATAAAGTACTCTATTTTTAGCATACTATAAGGGAGTATAACTAACTTTCCTTATATAACCCTCTTACCCCCTCTATATATTTAAATCCTTAAATTAAGTATCTAGAGCTATATTAACCGTACTAAGCCTAATAGGGTAATAAGTACGCACGGACCTAGTAGAATAGAGCACTAGCTACTTAGGGATATAATTTTTATCCTAATCGGGCTAGTACTAATCCACTCTAATATTAATTATCTAAGTATCTATTAGAAATCTAAGTAGTAAATAGCTTAGTAATAGGCTTATTCTAGGGTCTATACTTAGCGTATATAGGCTTTACAGCGTGGATATTCTACCTTTGCGTAATATTCTTATTTAAAACCTACGAAACCGGCTATTTTTACGTCTATATATTACTTACTAAATATTAGTACCTACCTATTAAGAGGTAAGTAGGGGACCTAGGGATACTAAAAATACTTCGATATAACGACTAAGACCTAAGGACTCTATACTAAGTGACCGTATACCTTAAAGTACTATAGTAGGCTAGATCTGTTCCTATATAATCGCCTCTAACTACGCCTAATCCTAGTACTAGCCTAGTAATTCTACTAGGTAGGATAATATACTAGTAGCCGCCCTAACTGCCCTAACCGCCCTAGCTACCTATAGTAGGATTAGGGGTAGCTAGGGGCGATTACTTATACGGTTCCGTAACGTACGTCTACTCTTACTATAAATAGAAGGGCTATACTAAGTATAAATATAAATAGTAAAAGGTAGCGATAGTAGCGTCCCTATCTAAGGCTACTAGTAAGCGACCGAAGATAACGTAAGTAACCGATATATACGATATACTAGTATAGTATAAGCTATAGCTATTAGCTATAGACTATTATAAGATACTAGGCGTAATTTCGCTACTATTACTAAGAATATATCTAGAGTATACAGACTCTCTAGATATATTAATACCGAAACTACGACTAAATATAGGACTCTTCTACGATATCTATATATTAATAGTTATAGTTAAGTAAGGTATATCGCTATTTATAGTAGAGAGTCGTCTTAACCTAGAAAATACTAAGGTAAGACGACGAAAGAGAGTAAACTACTAGTCTATAAACCTTAATAAGACTAAGATTACTAATTAGATAGTAGATAATTTAGCTATAGTGTTACGAGTTAATTAGACCGTTACCTATAGCTACGACCAATTAAGGCAGACATAGTAGAGTACTAACTAGGCAGTTAGTAAGGGAGTGATTAGCTTAATCGGTCTACTTAGTAATTAGCTTAATCAGTCTACTTAGTAATTAGTTTAATTAGTTTGCTTAGTAATCAGTTTGATTAGTTCACCCGCTATAGATAGAAGTATATAGGAACACTAAGAATGCCTCTAGCTTTCGATATATTTAACTTACTATAGCATCTTACTACTTAGAAAACAAACCCCTTAAGTTACTATATTACTCTATCGCTTCACTCTTCCTCTACTAGACCTCTCTACTAACGAGCCTAATACCGATTAAGCCTTGTATAAGTAATCCTTATACATTGTAAGATTATTAAGTTACAGACTTAATAGCTTTAAACACTCTTAAGGATGTCTAATTAACGAAGTTCTAGAGGAACTCCCGCCCCTAGTAAAGTAGGACGACTAAGTGTTATAGATCGAAGTAGGAGCGAGGCTACTTCGAGAATTCCTAGCTAGTGAAGTAGAAGAGAGACCCTACGCGTATAGCGAAGCACGTTACGTACTACGTGTTCGACTAACGGGAGGAGCCGGTAGTCGAACTCTACGAGGAGGACTACGTAACAAGTTCGACCGTTCGACTATAGCTCTAGTCGGATAGCTAGTTTCTAGCTAGTAGGTAGGACAAGTTAGTCGAACTAGAAATCTATATAGGAACACTAAGAATGCCTCTAGCTTTCTATATGTTTAACTTACTATAGCATCTTACTACTTGGAATACAATCCCTTAAGTTACTATACTACTCTATCGCTTTACTCTTCCTCTACTAGACCTCTCTACTAACGAGCCTAATACCGATTAAGCCTTGTATAAGTGATCCTTATACATTGTGAGATTATTAAGTTATAGACTTAATATCGCCTTTCGGAAATGTACCTAGCGCGTCCCGATATTTTTAAATCGTAACGCCTTTCTATTGCTTGTTCGTAGAGCTTGTCGTTAAGATCGATTGTAACCTAAACTAGTTCTTCTAGGTCTTCGATTAATCGCCCGTCGCGTATTAATTCGTCCTTAACATTATCCTTCAGTCCTCGTCGGTATATCGTTTAAAGTACTTCGTCGTCCCAGTCGGTAAGTTAAGCGTGTTCCTAGAACTTAGCGGCATATTCGGTAGTAGAGGTACGTTACGTAAGGTACTAAATGACTCGTACGGCGGTCGATTGTTCGTTAGATATACTAAACACGGTCTTTATAGAGGTCTTAAGGTGTTAGTATAACTTAAAGATTCCGTTTCCTAATTTCGTATCGCCGGAGTCGAGGTATTCGCGGAGAAAAGGTTTAACCTAATACTGTGTACGTCCTCTCAAAAAGGTAGTAGCAAAGACAGGCTTAAGACGTTCTTCTATAGGGTTAAAGAGAAAGTAGAGGTCTATCTAATTAACCTAGGTGTCGTACTTCTCGCGGTCGCTATAGTAGAAGTCCGGCTTGCCGACCTTAAGGTTCTTGTCTCCTTCGTACGTAGCTAAAGCCTAAATAGCTTCGTTAGTCCTTAGTCGTCCTACTTTACTAGGGGCGGGAGTTCCCCTAGAACTTCGTTAATTAGACATCCTCGAGGGTGTTTAAAGCTATTAAGTCTATAACTTAATAATCTTACAATGTATAAGGATCACTTATATAAGGCTTAATCGGTATTAGGCTCGTTAGTAGAGAGGTCTAGTAGAGAAAGAGTGAAGTAATAGAGTAATATAGTAACTTAAGGGATTATATTCTAAGTAGTAAGATACTATAGTAAGTTAAACACATAGAACGCTAGAGGCATTCTTAGTGTTCCTATATAGATTTCTAGTTCGACTAACTTGTCCTACCTACTAGCTAGAAACTAGCTATCCGACTAGAGCTATAGTCGAACGGTCGAACTTATTACGTAGTCCTCCTCGTAGAGTTCGACTACCGGCTCCTCCCGTTAGTCGAACACGTGGCACGTGACGTGCTTCGCTGTACGCGTAGGGTCTCTCTTCTACTTTACTAGCTAGGAATTCTCGAAGTAGCCTCGCTCCTACTTTAATCCGTAACACTTAGCGAACTCCTTAGAGATCGCCTTCTCTTCCCGCTTCTCCGCCGACCGAAGTTGTTTACGAAGACGATAGACACGAGCTATTGCCTCCGTTACCTTTTCCTTAGTATCGTCTAACTTACGCTTTAGTTAACGACGCTAGTTTCGAAGACGCTCCCACTCGGTCTAAGTTACTATAACGTCGCAATTCTTATAGCCCTTACGAACACACTCCGAACAGCACCTAAAACGGACATCTACTATATACCGAATCGGATTCTCCTTCGACAATCGTACTATATAGTAGGTAGAACATAGAGACGGCATTTCGTAACTGTTACTTTCGATTAAAGATACTTGTCTTTCACGACGCTCCTTTCGAGTTAGCGGCTCTCTACTTATAGCGGGAAAGGGAGGAAAAGAAGACACCTACCGAAAGATTTAGCTCGGGACGCGCTAAAAATAAGAGAGGGGATAGTGTTATAGATCGAAGTAGGAGCGAGGCCACTTCGAGAATTCCTAGCTAGTAAAATAGAAGAGAGACCCTACGCGTGTAGCGAGGCACGTTACGTATTACGTGTTCGACTAACGGGAGGAGCCGGTAGTCGAACTCTACGAGGAGGACTACGTAACAAGTTCGACCGTTCGACTATAGCTCTAGTCGAATAGCTAGTTTCTAGCTAGTAGGTAGGACAAGTTAGTCGAACTAGAAATCTATATAGGGACACTAAGAATGCCTCTAGCTTTCGATATATTTAACTTACTATAGTATCTTACTACTTGGAATACAATCCCTTAAGTTACTATATTACTCTATTGCTTTACTCTTCCTCTACTAGACCTCTCTACTAACGAGCCTAATACCGATTAAGCCTTATATAAGTGATCCTTATACATTGTGAGATTATTAAGTCACAGACTTAACACAATAGTAGAATTCGTATACTACCTAATATCCCTAAAGAGTATAGCGGGTATAAGAGACTCTTTTAGGAAGAGGAAGGGAAAGACGCCCTACCTAAGTACAGACTATAGGATTACAAGATTAATATTTAGCTAGGGAAGTAGCCTCTATAGGGACCTATCTATCCGCTATTAGAAAAAGAGCTAAAATCCCTTAATTAATAGCTAAAGGAGAAACTAGCGAAGGGATAGATTCGGAAATCCACTTTAAGCGTAGGATCTCTAATTCTCTTTGTACTAAAAGTAGGAACCGACAAACTACGACTAGTTATCGATTATCGGAGACTAAATAAAGTCATAATTAAGAATAGGTATCTATTACCTAGTATCGAAGAAGTACAAGACCGCCTTACTAGAGCAGACTAGTTTACGAAGATCGACCTACGGGAAGCGTTCTTCTCGATTAGAATAGTACCCGGAGAAGAGTAGAAGACTATATTTAGAACGAGATACGGACTGTACGAGTTCCTCGTTATACCTATAGGACTTACGAACGTACCTATATTATAATAGGACCTTATTAACGAAACGCTCCGAGACCTCCTCGACGTTTGCGTTATATACTACGTAGACGACATTCTAGTCTATACGAAAGGTTCACTACAAAAGCACGTATTACAAGTCTAGGAAGTATTTAAACGACTTAGCGCTACCGACTTTAAGACAGCGCCTAAGAAATACGAGTTCTATAAGAAGGAAGTCAAATTCCTAGGATTTATTATTAGTACGCAAGGAATCCGAATCGATCTAAAGAAGACTAAGTCTATCGAAGAATAGCTATAACTACGGAACGTTAAGGACGTATAGTCGTTCTTAGGCCTAGCGAACTATAATAGAAAGTTTATCTAGGATTACTTAAAGACGGCGAAACCTCTTACGGAGCTTACCTAAAAGGACAAGAAATAGGAATAGAGTACACGATAATAACAAGCATTCGAGAGACTGAAAGAACAATACGCTTTAGTACTAACGCTACGACTGTTCGACAGGACGAAGCCCGTATAGATCGAAACCGATATATTAGACATAGCTATAGGAGCATGCCTTACATAGGAGCATAATAGGAAGCGACACCTAGTAGCCTACTACTTAAGAAAGATAACGCCTATAGAAGAGAACTACGACATCTATAATAAGGAGCTACTTGTAATCGTTACAGTATTATAGTACTAGAGAGTCTACGCGGAAGGAGTACTAGGACTAACGATTCTTTCTAATTATAAGAATCTTACCTACTTCACTACGACAAAGTCGCTAATACGTAGGTAGGTCCGCTAATCGGAACTGCTCGGTTAGTACAAGTTCGATATCCGTTATACTCTAGGACGCGACAATAGTCGGGCCGACGTACTAAGCCGACGTAGCGACTATATAGAAGGAAAGGAACAAGTGTAGTATAACATACTTAGAACAAACTAAGACGGGAGTCTAAGCGCTAACACGAAGGAATTTAATAATATTATCTAGGTTCTTTAAGATAACGAAGAACAATTCCTAATCTAATAAGGGAAATATTAGGTACTAAAGGATCGCGAGAAAGAATATATTCGACAATATTACGATAACCTAGAGTACAGACATCTAGGAGTTACGAAGACAATAGAACTAGTCTAGCGAAGTTTTAGCTTTCTATACATAAGGTACCGAATCGTAGTATATATTAAGAAATACGTAATATACAATTAGAACAAGGCCTCGAGACACGCTAAATACGGACACATCTAGTTTAGAACTCTACCTACTTAACTATAGGACGAAGTTACAATAGACTTTATCGTTAAACTACTACCCTCGAAGGACAAGGTTAACGGAGTTACCTACGATATAATCTTAGTTATAGTAGATCGACTAACGAAATATATATACTTTATTCCTATAACGGAAAAGGCTAGCGTAGAGCAACTCGGATACCTTATACTAGACAGACTAGTACGATACTATAGTATCCTAGAAGTGTTTATTACAGATAGAGACAAGCTATTTACTTCGAACTACTAGAAAACACTTATAGTAACAATCGGGATACGCTATAAGCTGTCTATAGCCTATTACCTATAGACAGACGGCTAGACAGAAAGAACGAACCAAACACTAGAACAATATCTTCGACACTATATAAATACTATATAAGACAATTAGGTAACACTCTTACTAATAGCGTAGCTTGTACTAAATAACTATCGTTCCGAAACTACTAGATATATACTATTCTTTACTAACTTTAGGAAGAATCCGAAAACGTTTAGATTATAACAAGACTAAATAAGACTACACCCTAATGCGGAAAAGGCAATAATCGCTTTAGAAGACCTGAAACGGGTGCATAACTAGTTACAATCCGTAATCTAAGACACTTAGAACCGGATTTTAGGGCTATATAACAAGAAAAGAAAAATAGCGCCTTAGCTAAAGAAGGGGGATAAGGTCTACCTCCTTACTAAGAACTTAAGAAGTCGGAAACTAACGAAGAAACTAGATTACGTTAAAGTCGGGCTATTTTTAGTTAAAGAAGCCCGAGGACTAGTGAACTACTAACTCAAATTACCGGTAGATACGAAGATTTATCCCGTGTTCTACGTCTCTCTTTTGGAACTAGCTAACGCCGAAACACCTTACTAAGAAACATTCTTATATATACTAGAAGAAGAAAACGAATTCGAAATCGAGAAAATCCTAAAGAAGAAGGGTTAGCGATACCTTATTAAATAGAAAGGATACGACGAATTAGAAAATACCTAGGAACTAGAAAGCAACCTTACGAACTACTACTAACTTCTCCGGCAATTCTACTATACGGATCCTAAAAGAAATCGGAACAACTACTAATAAGCGCCTAGTCGTTAGGAGGCATCTCGAGAATCTCGTAATACTCGGTTAGCTCGACAACCTCTACGCTAGACGAGTCCTCGATAGAGAGGAAGTAGGCTTCGACCGCCTCGGCCTCCTCTAACTCGTCTAACTCTTCGGCTACCGTAGTATCCGTTCGACGCTCGGCGACGCGTAGTTGTTTCCTTAGCCGTACCTTACGCACTTTTAACTTTATCTTCTCCTTCTCGATCTTCTCGATCTCTAGACGAAGCTTCTCCCTAGTATCGCGGAGCTTTTCCTACTAAGGACGGGAGACGCGTACGTCGCAGTCCTTACACCCTTTCCGGATACACTTAGAACACTTGCCGGATCGCGGACCTACGATACACTTAGAACGATCGGGAAGAGGGCGCCGGACTTTTCTACAGTTTAAACAAGGAGCTATTTCGATACCGCTTGCTTCGGTTTCTACGGTAAGCTTCTTTCGACAAGTAGAGGAAGAAGAAGACATCGTTACCTCGCGGAAGACAAGGGACGTCACACTCGTTATAACTACGGAAGCTTCGGGACGAAGCTAGGCTAGAAGGGGGATAGTATTACGAGTTAATTGGACCGTTACCTACAGCTACGACTAATTAAGGCAGATACAGTAGAGTACTAACTAGGCAGTTAGTAAGGGAGTAATTAGCTTAATCGGTCTACTTAGTAATTAGCTTAATTAGTCTACTTAGTGATCAGTTTAATTAGTTTGCTTAGTGATTAGTTTAATTAGTTCACCCGCTATAGATAGAAGTATATAGGAACACTAAGAATGCCTCTAGCTTTCGATGTGTTTAACTTACTATAGTATCTTACTGCTTAGAAAACAAACCCCTTAAGTTACTATATTACTCTATCGCTTCACTCTTCCTCTGCTAGACCTCTCTACTAACGAGCCTAATACCGATTGAGCCTTATACAAGTGATCCTTATACATTGTGAGATTATTAAGTTACAGACTTAACATATAGGTAGAATGTTCTAGGTACTTAACTGTAAACCTAGTAGTCTAATATAAACGGATTATACTAGCTACCTACGACTTTTAGAGACGCGTAGGTAGCTCTTATTAGTACGTAGGTAGCCCTTAGTAGAGCCGTACGTAGCGGCTTAGTAGCTCGTAGAAACTGGAATTGCGTACGGTAGTATTTTCGTATTACTACTTAGTTTAGTTCTAAAGTACGATAGTAGATTACGACGAATCTATAACCTCTTCTACTCGAAGGGAGTATTAGTTAATAACTATATATATACTAGCGGAGTATAGTACTATTAGGTACTCCTTATTCGAAGGTATACTATCGCTAATAAAGAGAGTAGAACAAAACTATACTATTATTAAGAGAGATATTAAAGCTACCTTTCGGAATGTACTAGTTATACTAGCCTAAAGGCAATTTCTTATATTCGAATAGATAGGCTATAGATAGTTAAAAACTACCTACTATTTAGCTTACGAACCGCCCTATTCCTATTTAGCTTATTAACTAAGAGCCTATATTAGCTTTACGCCTAGTAAATACCTACTATCGCTAGTATCGATTACTATCTAGACGACTTTATCTTTATTCTACTATATAGCTAATAAGCCGAAGTAGATAAGATCTATATAAGGTAGAGGGAGCTTACGTTAGACCTAGGTATTCCTTATAACGATAAAAAGGACGTATAAGGTATAAAGGTAGTAATACTAGGAGTTATAGTAGATATAGTACGTATAGTAGTATCGCTACTAGAGAAAAAAGTTACGTAGTTAGATATAGAACTAGAAGAGGCGCTATAACGTAGGTAGATGTCGCTAGAGTAGGTATAGACACTCGCTAGCCGACTGTAATAGGCTATAAAAGTCGTTCTATTAGGTAGGACTTTTATAACTAGTCTCTACGTATACCTAGCTAGCTTTAGTAACTGGAAGATACGCTAATAGATACCTATAGAAGTATTAGAAGACCTCCGCTAGTAGAAGGATACTATCGCCCTCTCTAGTATACGTGTTATCGATATATTAAGGCAACCGGTTATCTATCTCTTTATAGATACTTTAAACGTAGGTATTAGCGCGTTCTAGTATAGATAGTCAGAGGAGATTAATACTAGTAACTAGCGCCTATTTACTAATCGGATATCGATAACTAATACCTTCGTAGTACTAAGTATAGAGGGCGATAATAAGTATATTAATATAGCGGAGGTAGCTACTATACGAGAGTCGTTAGCTCGCTAGGCGCCTTAATAGACAAGCTATAGCCTCCGCGTTTATACGGACAGTACGACAGCCCTAGTAGGTTTAGAAAAAGAGCGTATCTATAGCGTAGCGAACTTAGTATTACGCGACGCGTTAGTAATCGCTATTAAATACAATATCTTAATAGAGACATAGTAGATCTCTTCGAGCGATAATGCCCTTACTAAGGCTAAGTATTTCCCTATAGTATCTATTTACTAATTGTACTTAGATTAGTTGCTTTTCTGCTATAGCTAGTATATATTAGTTACCTTCCTACTATAGCTAGTAGTATCTAGCTTAGTAGAAACTAGTAGGTTAGTACTATAGTAGTTATTAAAAGGTATGTAGTAGTATAGAGCGTAGGAACGCTAAATAGTAGTACTATAGCTAGCTATAGAGTGTCTATAGGTCGTGGAGATAATATAAGAAGTATTGTACTATAGAGATCTAGTATACTAGCTAGATATCGTAGCTAGTAGCGTAGCTAGTAGTGTAGCTAGTAGCTAAGATAGAAGGCAGGTAGATAGGCAAATAAGTAAAAAGTAGATAGGTAGATTAAATATAGAAAGAGTCCCTTACTTATATCTCTTCTTAGGGGAGAAAGAGGTCGCTATATATCCTCTAGACATCTTTGTAAACTCTATTACAGGCTCGTAACACAAGACTTGGCTATTTTACGATATGTTATATATATTTAATCGATACCTCTACTTTATAATCTAATCGTCAATTTCTAGCTAGGTTATTTTAGGTAGGTACTAGATATCTAATAGTAGGGTCGCCTCTAAGTATTAGTAAGGTAATGCTCCTAGCTCTTCTTAGGGCTCTACTAGTATTTAGCCACTACTAGACAAGTGCTAGTTACCTAACTAGGCTACCTAGCGCTAGGGTTACCCTCTTAATATCTATTCTAGACCTTTTAGAATATTCCTTAGTATAAGAGTAATCTATACCTACTATCCTTTCCATATATTACTATAAAGCTGTTATTTCTAACTACCTATAGTAGCATTATAGTAATAAGTAGTAGAAGTTACGTATACCTAGTAACATATACCTAGAGGCCTTACAGGCAACCAAAATCCTTAGTAGTATACCTTAGCGACTCTAACTAACCTACTTATAGATTTGCTATATACTTAATAGACCTATATCTACTCTAGTATATACCTCTTTAGTACTACTCTTTTTCTTTAAATTAAGAGTCTTATATATAGGAGATAGGTTAGCTAATATACTATATAGTTAGCTTAAAAATAGCCTTTAGTTAGGTTAGGTTATAGTAAGTTACTTCCTTTAATAGGTAGTTAGGTTAGCTAGAATGGATTAGTAGAGTATTTACTAGTAAATAGCGACTAGTAGAAACGTCTAGCCTACTATAGTACTATAAGATATATAGTTAACTAGTATATAGTCTTTAGCTCTAGTAGTTAATTTAAAGTATATTTAATCCCTTATACCTTCTACTTAAATCGTAATAGGTAAGTACTAACCTTTAGTATACTTTATATACATATAGGAATAGATAGTTCTTTAGGATTTAAATAGAAACATTAGAAAACTATAGGATATTTGCGCTAGAAAACTAGTGTTCGCTTAATTAATACTCTAAAATCAGCTTATTACTATACTTTCTACTACTAAGATATCTAATAGAATCTTAGACAATCAATATTAGGGTAGATACTAGCCTTATTAGACAAAAGTAAATATATAAATAGCTAGCGTTCTGACCTACTTAGACTCGTACGCGTGTATAACCGAATCAGGCCTGGCGTAGTCAAATAAGATGCTTGACTTAGTCTTAGAGTATCTAACTATACATTTAACTACTCTTTAAGGCTAAGCTACTATTTCTTCTTCTTCTATATTAAACTTATTCTATACTATATAGAACCCTTATTATATACGTAGCTTACCTATAATAACTTAGTAGTATATACTATAGCTATTAAAAGGCATACGATAGTATAGAGCGTAGACATATCGAGTAGGAATGTCGTAGCTAGCTATAGAGCGTCTCTACAGGTCGTAGAAGTACTATTAGATAGAGTATAGTATACTCGCTAAGTATTGTAGCTAGTATAGTAAATAGTAGTATAGCTAGTAGCGGAGCTAGGACCTAAGGTAGTAGGTAAGTGATAAGATAGGTAAAAAGTATGTAGCTAAATTAGTAATATAAAGGATTACTCAATTCTCCTTTTCCTCTAGGAGAGAAAGGTATCTACATATCCTCTAGATATATTCACAAACTCTATTACATGCTCGTAAAATATACTACGCTAATTTTCGATATGTTTAAAACGTCTCTAACTGTATACTTTAGCTACTAGATCCTTACTCAAATAATTAGCGGCGGGGCCGCCCCTAGGTCGTAGCTAGGTAGTAGTTCTCGCTCTCCTTAGTGCTCTAGTAGTGTTTTCCTACTACTAGTAGGTACTAGACACCCGATTAAACTATCTAGTAGTAAGGTTCTCCTCTTAGTAGTTATATTAGACCTTTGGAATATTTATAAGATTCTTATTTAGTATTACTAGTATTATCGCGCCTAGATTCGTCTAGGAGCTTAGGAAACAGGCGTTACTATCTACTCTATAGCTTTAGATATTAGTTCTTATAAAGCTTATACTTTACTAAAGTTACTATCTATCTGGATAGATCTATATCCTAATCTTTTATAGTATAGGCGGCGTATATTATCTATTTACACCTCTATAGTATCGCTAGACTCTACGTCTATAGCGAAGAGTTCCTCTAGAATATAGTATAATTTAACAAATATTCTAAAAGTCTAAATATTATCTAAGAGGTGACCCTGCTACTGGATATAGCCTAATTGGGTGTCTAGCATTTATTAAGTAGTAAGGGGATGCTAGTAGGGCTCCAAGAAGGGCTAGGGGCACTACCTTCCTAATGCTTAGGGGCGACCCTACCGCTAGGTACCTAAGAAGGTATCTAGTACCTACCTAGGGCAACCTAGCTAAAAAAAAACATACGATTAGTTCACAGAGTACACGAATCAAAAAACGCGCCCGAAACGTATCTAGAACTAGAATAGTTCCAACTTATAAGCGTGCAATAGAGTTTGTAAATATATCTAGAGAACATATAGAGACCTCTTTTCCCCCTAAGAAGAGAGGTAGATAAGTAATCCGTTCTATACTCGATCTACCTACTTGTTTTTTACTTACCTACCTATCTACCTACTTACTATCCAAGCTACTAGCTACGCTACTAGCCGTTAAACTAGCTACAGTATCTAGCTAGTATACTAGCTCTACTTCTTATACTACTTCTACGACCTATATAGGCGTTCTACGACTAACTACTATACTTCTCTTCGGCCTATCTATACTTTATACTTCCTTATATCTTTTTATAGGTTATGAGCCTAGCCTAGTATAGCTATATAGAGCTACCTATACCCGAAATTCTTCTTAACCTACTTATTACCTCTAAGATCTATAAATACTAAGATATAGAGCTCCTAGACCTTAGGGAAGGAAAGTACTTATTAAAAGGTATACGATAGTATAGTATGTAGGAATGCCGAATAGGAGTGCTCTAGCTAGGTGTAGAACGTCTATTAAGTAAAGAGTAGGTATCCGGAGTCTCCGAGTAACTATAGTCTCTCGTACCTCGAGGTTCCTACCTACCTAATAATATTGCCTACAAATACCTACCTAGATAATAAAATATAGTATTACTACTATAAGAAGTTCAATATTATAGAAATTTATATTATATAGAGAGTAGATTATATACTATCGATCCCTAAGTATAGAGACTTAATTAGGAATTAATCTACGACTACTAAGGCTCTTCTTTTACGTAAGTTAGGTAGTTAGTACTACTACTAGTTGGCACTCTACTATATATATTACGGTATACTATCGTTATATACGCGAAGTTACTACGGCTAAAGTAGTAGTATGCTTCCTAGTATATAGCTAAACTTTAACCGAATTGCGTCTCTTATTAGGCTCTAATTATAGTAGGTTTTATATAGTAGATTAAGAAAAGATAGAGGTTTCCGGTTCTAGATACTTATTATATGCCTTATTAGAGCTAATATAGCCCTACTTATAGTAACGATTTATAATATACTCGTATAATATACGTAAATCGAAACGTAGTATAGGTATAGCTATCTACTAGTATAAGCTGTCTACTTACTATAGTCTATAGCTAAAGTAACTTTATACGTACTATACGGATCGCCTAGCCTTACGTTGTCTATAATAATGTTTAATAGCTAAAATATATATAAGTCGGCTAGCGTAGAGAATACTCGTATAGTAGTAGGCTACCTACTATTTATCTATAGACATAGTATAAAAGGTAGGTAATATAGCCTCTTACTTAGCGATACTATGCCTTCGTAGTATATAGCCGAAAAGCGTATACGCTATGGTGTTAGTAGACTGAAATTCTTTAAGTAGCTACGTACTACTAAATAGAGGTCTGTAGGGTACCATTATACGCGTATTCACTACGCTCGTAAGGCCTTCGTTTCCTCCGAGTTATAGTACTATTTTGCTAGTTCTAGAGTCTCTTTTACGTCGTCTCTTTACTTCTCTATAGTATAGGCATCCTTATAATATAGTACTCTACTATAATATAGCGTAGAATAGTCTCTTACCTACTATTAAACATATTTTCGAGTAGCTATCTTAGTTATAGAGAGATTATATAACGTAACTTCCTTCTAAGTAGCGATAGCTAGGCTATTAGTTATATAGGTAGATACTACTAAGTAAGTTAGTAATAGAGATTCGTATCTATAGGCTACTAGGCTAGTAGCTACTAGAGTAGGTTAGCGTTGCTTAGTAACTTACCTAATTAGGCTAACATTATATAATCCAAGAACTTCGAAAGCTCTAAGTAAATAGTATTACGCCTCTTTACCCTAGTATCTACGGCATTTTATACTCTATTTCTATACTCTACGCGTAGGTATTAAAGCGCGCGCTTATAATCTATCGGATAGAGGCCTATACGACACTAGGCGATATCAATATTATAGTAAGCTACGTAAATACGCGTATCTAACTACTACGACCGAGAGAGGGCGGGCTAGTTAGCTATAGCGCCCTCTAGCTATAATTAGTATAGGAGCGATTACGTACCTATTAGTACTAATACACTCTACTATAGTAATATACTTATAGAATAGCTTAGAAGGTAATCAGTAGCGCTTCTTAGCGTCTATTATAAGTACTATTTTAGTACTACTAACTCGGACACTAGTCTCGCCTATATTTTAGGTATTATATAGCCTAATCGATTTTCTACGAATTACGCTCTCTAGCTTACTAAACTACTCTCGAACATACTATAGATCGTATGTCTCTTTCCGCGCGACCTCTATTATCGTACGCTTCGCCTATTTACTATATAAAGTCAGATTATAATAGTAAAAGAGTAGGGTATTAATATAGATACTTTCTTAAGTCTATACCTATTAAGGAAGCGTAGAGCCTAGTTCTTACCTAGGCGAACCTTAATACTATATATATAGTATACTATCTTTTTAGCTAGTTCTAAAAGGTATTTAATAGGTAGCTTGATACTAATCCGATTACGATCCCTTATATATTCTACTCTAGCGAGCGATCTATATCCGAAAGCGGCTTTACGTTTACTAGCTATTAGTAGAGCGAGGTACGCGTACTATTAAGACGCGCTAGTACGCGTTAGTAGAGATACTTAGCTCCGGCCTACCTACAGTAATTAAGAACGCCTCGAATTACTAGTATATCGTACTATTCTTTAAGCGAAGGGTAGGCGGTAAGGGTGACCGTAAGTAAGTAAGCGCTAGCTGTCCTAGAGCTTACGGAGGGCAACGGCGTTAGCGAACGAGCGAGTAGCCCCCTAAGCCTCCCGTAGCGATATATACGATTAATAAGAATTAAAAAGAGGGGTCTCCCTAGGGGTTTTCCCTAGTAGAAGAAAGAAAGCTCTACGTAGTAGCTTAGATTTATATTAAAGCGTACGCTCTAATTAGTAGAAAAGAATAGAAAATTCGTAATTAGCTAACCGGGTACTCCCGCCTACGTTACTACGAAGTATACGTAAATACGAAGTGTAGGCAAAGTAATAGGTATAAGGTAGGTAAGTATATAAGGTAATAATAGATTAAGAAGCTACGAGTGCCCTTCGCGTAAATTTAAGATAGTAACTTACTACTAGCTCTTAACTGTACCCTTGTACTTATACTAGACCGTATCTATAAGGCTTATAACGCGCTACTCTTCGTGTCCGTATAGGCTTATCTTTAGCGTACGTAACGCGCGTTTCGTTCGGAGTAGTAGTAGCGATAGTAGCTCTATAGCGCTTTTTAAGAGAGAGACATCTTTATTTACCTACTTCTAGGTGCGTAAAAATATAGACAGGAGTAGTATAGACGCTAAGGTATATAATATAGAGTAGAAAATAGATAAGAAGTTTATATTATTATATAGGTAGTACTCTTTAGCTAATATTATTAGGTAGGTAGGACCCCCGAGGTACGAGAGGCTATAGTTACTCGGAGGCTCCGGAATAGTAGATTAAATATAGAAAGAATTACTTATCTATCTTTCTTCTTAGAAGAGAGAGAGATTTCTATATATCCTCTAGATATCATTGCAAACTCTATTCTAAGCTCGTAAAGTGAGATATAGCTATTCTAAGATATATCTCGTACTTGTCTACTAATACTCCTACCTTCGAACCTGATTATAAGTTTTTTGCTAGGTTACCCTAGGTAGGTGCTAGATACCTATTAAGGCATCTAGCGGTAGAGTCGCCCCTAAGTATTAGTAAGGTAATTCTCCTAGCTTCTCTTAGAGCTCTAGTACTAGATAGATACTAGATACTCGATTAGGCTGTCTAGTAGCGAGGGGACCCCCTTAGTATCTATTTTAGACCTGAAAGAATATTTTTATACTTTAGCTACTTACTAACGATCTTTCCTATATAGTACTAGATAGGTAGCGTTCGTTTACTTACGTAACCGCTCGCCTCGCCTAGTTAGTATTAGTATGTAAGGGACATTCTAAAGGCCTAAATATAACTTACTAGTCTAGGGTTACCCTACCTCTAGAACTACCCTAATCGGGTATAAAGCACTTATCTAGTAGTAGAAGAATACTACTAGAGCTCTAAGGAGGACTAAGAGAATTGTCTAGCTAACGATTAGGAGCGACCCCGCTACTAGATACCTATTAAGGTATTTTTCACCTACCTAGGGCAACCTAGCTAAAGAGCTAAAATTAGCACGCAAGAGAGGAGAATTATAAATACGTCCGAGACGTGAGACTAGAGTAATATTAACTTGCGAGCGTGTAATAGAGTTTGCGAGTATATCTAGAGGATATATAGAGACCTCTATCTTCCCTAAGAAGAGAGGTAGATAAGTAACGCTTTCTATAATTACTTAGCCTACGTACTCTTCGCTTATATACATCCCCTAACTACTATCTTAAATACTAGCTTCGTTGTTAGCTACTTTACTAGCTACAATATTTAGCTAGTATACTAGACTGTCTTTTAAAAATTACTTCTACTACCTATATAGACGTTCTATAGCTAGTTATAATACTCCTCTTTAGCCTATCTATATTCTTTACTACTATATCCCTTCTATAGGTTATACGCCCAGCCTAGTATAATAATAGAGCTACCTATACTAGAAACAATTCTAGACCTCCTAATTACCCCGAAAATCTACGAGTACTATAACGTAGAGTTTTTTAACCCTAGAAAAAGAAAGTGTCCCTCGAGTAGAAGCGAAAGGACTAATGTCTAAAGCGAAATATTTGCGATTACTATCTCTATAGAGATAGTAAAGTTAGCCCCTCGTATCTATCTAGATAGCTCTATAGCGTAGGAGAGATAGCTACGCTATTGTACGATAAGTACGTACGCAAATATGTAAGCCTAGAGTACGCCGCTCTAGTCGTATAGGAGCTTATCTACAAATCATCTATTATTATAGGTCTAATCTACCTAAGATAAGAATATACTCTAGAGAATAAAGAAAGAGAAGGGGAAGAATAAGAAGGAGAAGGAGCTATCGTTTCTAACTACACGTCCGACAGGTATTACAAGTCCGTTCCTAAGCGATTCCGGGCGTCGTCCGAGTGTAGGGTAGGCTGAATGTTAATTATTAGTCGCTAAGTGCTCTACTAGGGAAGCAGCCCGGCCCGCGTGTAGTACGCGCCCGGAGTAGGCCTCTACTTCTAGCGACAGCGAGGTCGCTTTTGAAGATCTAGTAGCGCAAAGCCTATAATCGCTTCTTTAAGGCTTTTAGATCTCGCCTATCGCTATTTGAGATCTATTCCTTCTATATCTACGAGTGCATCTTAATTGTAAGTTTATTAGCCAATTAGATACCGGACAGGCAAGTAATACCGGTCGGACGTGTAGTTAGAAACGATACATAAACGTAGAGAGCTATATAAACGTCTTCTAAACTTGGTTATAAGGACAATTAGAAAAGAGTAGATACTTAGTACTAGGAAGAGAATCCTATCGCTCAGAAACTCTATTACTTAATTAGACCTATACTAAATATCTGGATCACAAGTAAGCTACTACACCGTACTAGGATCTATAAGTTAGTAGAATCGCGGGTAGGATAGATTAAAGTGAATCTCGCTGTAGAGATTTTCTATATATCTAGAGGATACCTTTTAGACTTTAAGTGACTCCCTTTCCTTAAACTAAAGGATATCCCTAATTACGAAGTACAGCTACTCCGTATATACTCTCTACTTATATACTTCTAGAAAAAGGGATAGACTAGTACTAGAGTATATATACTAAATAAATAGCGGTCCTGTTACTAAGGTACTAACCTTAATTCGCTTAGCTATAGAAGATAGCCTCTTACTTTAAATCTAGTACTATGTTACTAAATTAGAAGTGAAGGCCTCTCTAAGGACTCTTTACTCCCCTAAAGACTTTTATAGTAGATATCCTATCCTAAAGGATTCTTTACTATAAGCCTAGAGTCTAGCGATAGTATAGAGACTTAGATTCATAATATACGCCGTTACATAAGTAGCTTAAAGCTAAAGGTATAGACCTATCTAGATAGGTCGCAATTACCTAGACTCTAAATAATCCTATAGAGGAATACGAGAGCTTTAACTACTATTACGTAAAGCTATAGAGCGGATAGTAATAGTCTTACTATAAAGAACCGATTCTTTAATCTCCTAGACGAATCTAGGCGCTAGAATACTAGTAATACTATCCTTTTCTTACTTAGTACTAGAGATTTCTAGAGATAGGCCGATAAGAGAATTAGGATATCTAAATAGCGAGACCGCTAGTAGCTCCTGTCTCGGTAGACTTACATTAAGCTACTATAGTAAGTATACGCACCTGATACCGCTTCGTAGGAGCTATTACGATCTAATATAACTCTAGTTTTTATCTATAGTCGTCCGAAAATATATTACTAATCTAAGAAGAAGATATAGCGTCCCTTATAAGAAGAGAATTAAATTTTCTAGGCTTTATACTAGGGCTCGTCCTACCTAGTAAGAGTATTTAGACTAATCTAGGATTTACAAATCTAATCGACTTAGCGATAGTACTAGAATTAAGAAAACTAGTATAGATAGTAGGTATTACGTATTTGTTTTATAAGAGTAAGAACACCTATTATATAGGCGATAGTATAGAGAACGTTACTATTCTAGTTAATCTCGCCTTTAAAGCCTACTTAGTACATAATAGAAAGAATAAAAGCGAGTGTTACTTTATAGGGTATCTAGGCTAGCTTAGGGTTATTCTCCTACGAAAATTTACTAACACTCGGGAATAGTTAACGCGAGAGAATAGTTATTACGGATACCGCTCGAGACAATAGGGCTAAAGAAGCTAAGTAGGAAGTAATCTCTCTCTAGGAGCGCCGTAGCTAAGAGGAACCGGCTACATACTAAAGTACATTACTAGTAACTAGACAGACGATAAGGGCGCCGATACCCGATCGGATCTTGTTACGCTTTTTCTGTATAAAGGACGACTTGTCTTGTATAAACTATGTAAGAAGGAGCGTAAAGTCCGTATATTTAGGTAATTCCCCTCCCTAAGAATGCGTACTTCACAGCGAATAGCGTCGTGGGTAACACCGTGGTGTAATAGCGAGAGATATAGTAGAGACCGTAGGTATATTCCAAAGCATCCTTAGCAATCCAGCGCCATTATAACCATTCCAACATCTTTGTAACGCTCTCCTTAGCACTGAACAGTAACCGTTCTCCACTTGCCGACCTTGTTCGCTCCAATACTAAGAACGATTAGCTAGAGAAAGAGGACCAAGGGATGAGTAGCACTTACGGATGACAACCCGACGTACCCGGGCTGAACGAAGCCGACCTCCTCACGACTTGTTCGCATTGACTGTTCTCGTCTGTGTATACAGTGACCTGACAATTGTCCGGCAGATCGCTAATATCTACAGCCTTCGCGTCGAATCTCGCCGAAAGGCCTGATGGAGTGGCACATATGTCAGAACCGAGGCCCTTAAGTACGTGAGTCTCTCCACCGCAGTCATAGTGGTCGGCGAGCTTGATCTGCCATGCAGAGGCAGCTGCGACTAGGGAGGTGAGCGCGAGGAGAAGATGCATATTAGAGGTATTTTGCTTGAATAGTGAACAGAATGAATGCTCTGAGACCTAGGGCGGCCTGCCTCTCCTTATTTATATGGCGAGAGTGGTGCTATTCATTCATTCAAAAGACGTAACAACTTTCCTCTCCTGCTATCTCCCGATTTAGAGACTTCGTATTCCGAAACTGGCTGGTCTTATTCTCAGGCAGGTTTCGTAGGGGCCCGCACGTAGGTAGCAGCAGCGCAGGATTCGGACCCTTCCTCACTGAATCGTCGTCGTAAGCCGCTGTTCGCGGCACTCATTCACGCACTCCACCACTTCCTTCCTCTTATCGCCGCCTGCGTAGTCTTCGCCATTAAGGTCCGTCTGGCATTGCTTGGTGCATTTGTCTTTACTAAGGCCTGGATCCCAAGTTCCACGAAGCGCAAGGCTCGAAACGCCTACGTGTTCGGTCAGTGATATACGAGATGTCGCGAAAGCAGAAGGTAAGGGGACCCACGACGTCGTATAGGCGGCGAGTCGATTTCCGCAGTAGTAGCGGCGGTAGGCAAGGCTGCTGCGATGGCCGAAGTGGCCAGGAGTAGCCCAGAGGTGAGACTTGTGAGACGCATTATTGCGACCTTTGTAGGGATGGATCCTTCAGAGTGACTACCGGCTGTCAAGGAAGGGAAGAGAGGTGAATTTATAGAAGTTTCATCTTGAAAGATTACGAATGTGTGGGCGGAGATGATAATGACTAGCTCTTTCAGGCTCGATTCAAGTGGTAGGAAAATAGACGTCGAATTAGGTTGGTTATATTAGCTGCTCTTGGTAAAAGTTAAAACCCTCGCTGCCAGCGTCGAAGTGGCCACGGTGCGTGATCGTAATGTATGCGCGAGACGGCCAGGAAGAGACGTGAGGGCGTCCGAGCTATTCTGCAGACATCCCAGGACGCCATCAATTTTCATTCCTTCGCAGCAGCTGCAAGAACCTCGGGTGCGTCTTGCGTCCCGTCGACTCCTGACTACGGAAGCTACTAATGCTCTGGACACCGTGACAAATAAGCTACGGCTATTGGTCAAGCCTCCTACGGCTTGCTCAAGGCTTTTTCGCTCCTCGGGAGTCCAGAGTTGGACGGTATTTCTCGTTTAAGCAATTAGAAGTTTGCAATTCATCGACTAATCTGCCGCCCGTCGAGTTGGCAGCGGTCGCCACGCCTGGTCATGTGGGCAATTTTATGACCCGATTGTTCTCCATGCTGACCTTCTCTTCTTTGCCCTACCTTCCTCGCGACAACAACCTTTTAGGATGCCAATCGATCTGGATACCCCACAGACTATGTGGGAGTGGCTTCAGGCGAAGCCAGAGACGGACAAGTAACTCAGCCTTTTTCTTCTTCCTGGACGGGCCTGCCATTAACAACAAGAGGCGGCGAGTACGATTAGAGCGATGCCTGAGTTTCGCGATAAGAGTTGGTGATCGCGCACGACATGATGTTAGAGCACAGCCAGTCAAAGGTGCGTCCTCTCACAAATCTCCAAGGCAAATCCTCGCAAGAGCCCAGGTGTGCGAGCCTGTCATTTCCGCCGAGTCCGGCGCGATCATGACAACAAAGGCCGCCGCAAGTCTCGCGACGTTCTAAGCATGGAATCAAGGACTCTGATCCATAGCGTTATTATCGACGACGTGATGCCTACAACACGGTCAACCAGACAGAATATCGGCTTCGTGCGTCTGATGGCTGAGAGAGAATGGGGAGAGAGAGTCAGGTGAAGCAGGTTCTTCAGACTTACCAACCTGGCGTTGACAAGCGGTCGATAATCAAAGCAGGTCTGCAAGCTTCAATGCGCTCAAAATCGATCCGTACAAGCCGTATTCAAAAACCGTTCATAGGATTCTCGCAGTAGCTCCGTCGTGAGTGATGCTGATGTCTTTCACGGTCATCTCACCATCGTGTCGCTGCCATCTGTTTCCAGCAATCAACCATACTCTGGTTATCCTTTTCGGCATACGCGCATTCCCAATGTACTTCGCGTAATCGTCGTAGAGATTTCTCTCCTCGCTCAGCCATTCTCCAAGATAATCTGTCCCGCTTCGAATAACGACGTGATACTCGCGATCCGTCCATGTCGCTTGCGGACACCAATAGCCATGTTCAAGCGGTAGCTCCCAAGACGGATGATACGTGATGTCTCTTCCACTCTCGAATTCGAATGCAATACTCAGGTAGTCATGGCTCATGGCTGTATCTTCGCGCAACCGCGAGGGGATTGAATCAAACTTCCACCGCCAAGAGGCCACGCAATCCGGGCCAAAGTTCAGAGTAGGACTAATGTTCTTCTGAAGAATTCCAACGTTCTGATAGGGCTTGCAGTTGATGCAAGGACTCCCACGGTCATCGACTTGTCGATACATGGTAGATTGGCCAAGGAACCACAGCTCCTGCCAACCCGGTATCTTTGACAATTCTTCACTCTGCGGCCGCTCCTTTTCTTGCTTGAGCAAAGACCTGCAGCTTGCATCCGTCTTGCTGTCGTCGAGTTGCGACAAGAGTTCTTGTACGTTGGTGTCGTTCTTCCACACTACGACCAGCATCTCTATCCGCCCCTCCACATGATCGTAGGCGCCAAGGTCAGCCACCAGTCTCCCTCCGGCAGGATTAGCAAACATGCCCGGCGGCTGAGTAGCCAGAAAGAGCTCTCCACCAGATTCAGCCACACGAAACGTATGTGTGTCTCTTGTGGAATTGAAAACCTCCCCATCGACTCCAATCTTGCAAAACAACCCGGCCTGCGGCCGCAGATACATGTCCAGAAGACGAGAGAACCATACTCTACCAGCGGTGAAGACGCTCACCACCTGGTTAGCTTGGAGTTGGATGTCCGTAGGCTGCCATGGTATCCTGTTGCAAGGAACGGTGAGAAACTTGACTTCGAAAATGTGCGGCGCAAGGGTTTCGTCCCCAAGAAATGGACTTAAGCTCGTCTGGAAGCTGTCTGCCGTGGGATCGGAAGCCTCCGATTCCGTCTGATGCTGTGGGGATAGGATATGATTGTATCTTTTCCATGCAGTCTCTTGCTCAACCGGGTCGCGAAAGCCCTGAGAGCCGATCCATTGGTGGACCAAGTCCTCGTATGTTTCCGGCATTCTTCAACACTCGAGATCTTTTGATAGGGGCGAAGGGTGGTAGAAATGCCAGGACGCAAAGAGCACTTCGACTATATCCATGTGACGTAGTAGAGCTCCGTTGAACCGAGGGGGGGACTATACCAGGCTGACTCAGCGCGTATGTAGATCTTAGCCATTGGAAGTGGCGATAGATTGTGCCTGATGGTAGCTGGATTCCGAGCTCCAATTCGAATATTTGTGTCGGTCTCTTCTTCCATTAGCGAATCATCTGTACGGCCAGCCTTAAAGAAGTACAGCGTGCAACCACCGGCAGCAGTGAGACTCACTACTTGTGTGGGTGATCGATCTTGAGCTTCCACAGTCGTGACGGTTGGCGAGTATCACATCCTATAGAGAAGCTGATGAGGAAGACGTGAAGTCGGAGACCATGCCTCTCGGTCACAGGCGCTTCGAGTGAGCGAAGCGTCGACTTGAAAGTGCCCCCGGCTGAATGTTGACTTGCTCCTATACAAGTGCGGACTTGTGAGTTGCTGCTCAAGTTTTGAGATGCTGTGTGTACACAGGATTATCAGAGTAAGAGACATCTATAAACATACACTGGGCTGGTGACTATACCGTGCGCCAGATCCAGCCCGAGTGGTTTGTTGCTTCGTTCAGGAGAACCCACGCAGGCCTTCGTCCTCGTCTATCTTTACAAGCGGGTTCGCGTCGAACCACCGCAGCAGTTTCTGGTATACAACCAGCATGGTACCACTCTGGATGCTCGTCCATACTGCCCTCGGACCCACACCGCGAAACCAACCTGCCAAGCCTTCCGCTCGGTATATGATGCGAAGCGCCTTCATCACTGACTCTGTATCAAGGGATACCTGGCCATGGTGCTTCAATGCCGTACCTGAGCCGGCGGTAGATACTGGCCGAGATGACAAGGGATGGGGAGGTGAGGGTGAAGGTCGGTGATGACCTCCGTGGGTCGGTGGAGGATGCGACGGGTTTGAGGCTGTGTTGGAGGCAGTTCGGGAGGTCGCGCTGCTCGCATTGGATTTACCAGCCTTCTGTCCCCTGGCCTTTGCCGCCAGTTCGGGATCTAGCTCGGTCTGAATCCTTGTCTTGACAACATCCATAGGACAAGTAAGGACTCCCGCCATCCCTCCCGCCGTCGCACCTGTGAGTATCTCCAAGGCCAGCCCGATTTCTTTCCCTGGGCCCACCCAATTCTTTGCAAGCTTTTGCTCCTGCTCGTAGAATGCGAACTGTAGGGCGGAAAATGGCAAGTCGCGGAACAGTGTTGCCTTGTAGCCTGAGAACAGCTCTGCGAAGCCTTCGGTCCTGTAAATAGTCTTCAATGCGTTCAGGGTGGACTTGTAGTTGTATCCGGAGGTGAAGAATGGATTATTGAAGCGCCCTTGCAGCTGCAACCTCGTCTTCAGCACTTCCGTGGGGACGTACAAGGGCGATGCGGCCAGATCTGCGCACCATCCCGACACGAAGTATGCGATCCAGGGGGATACTCCGTGATCTATCATCATCCTCTTGCTGCTCTCGTAGCACCCAAAGAATATCACCGTGCTCGCAAACGAGCCGATGAAGGCAGGCGTGACTCCGCTGTACAGTCCTCTCGCAACGCCCTCCTGGCGAAAGATGGTGTAGTAGGTATTGCCCATGCTGGTGTACTTGGGAGGCATGCGCGGATCACCCTGCTGGCGGGTCTTGACGGTGTCGAGACTGTGCATCAGCATGTCGCCCATGGTCCCTCCCAGGCCACCGGCCAACATGGCGTGGACATAGGGCGGGCGGTAGGATGCCTGGTCGACGTCTACGGATTGCGCGGAGGAGAGGCGGACTGCGGAGGGAGTCGAGGTATCCGTTGGTGATCTTTCTGCCTTCCGTCGCGCACCCTGAACTGACGGGCCGTCGCGGCCATCATCGAGATAGTGGAGCGCAGGCGCTTGGTGCGATGGCCAGAGGTATTCAGCCACGCGGGCTAATACCATAAGGAATATGCGGTCCTCGCAGGAGGTGGCATGCGATGGGAGTTGGATGGAGGGAGGGGGGGACGACAGGCGAGATGTAGAAGCGTCTTTCTCGTGACTGGGATCGCGATGTTCTGTGCTCCTGGTTGGCGGGTGTTGTTGTAGTGTTTAGTGATGGGGGGAGATGGATGTCTCGTTTCCCGCGTGAAGGAGAAAGACTCCCTCCGCAAATGATGGAGTGGAATGCCGCTCTTTGGCACCGCCGTCGGCGTGCCAAAGCGACGACTCCGATGACGTTCGGAAAGCCCATCAAGATTTGGTGAGGACATCCGTCGAATATTGATGAAGGGCCGAATAAGCCGGGGCGAGCCGCCCGCGCCGGCTACCTTCCCTCGGTGTTGATGTTGATCCGTTGTTTACACGGGACGGGAAGGCGCGACTTGACTTCCCTCAGCAACTCCATCCTCGCGCGAAAACAGCCGACTCCAAGCACACGGCAAAGAACGGGTTCATATGGGCTTGATCACATCGATTGTACAGACTTACGCGACTCCGAATATACCATCCGCATCCCCTTGACATCATGTCGCATTCCTGGTTGCAACGCCAGCGCAAGCAAGCACTCATCGATCTCGCAGCCGAGGCGGGTCTGAAGCAGTACGCCCCCCTCTCCACGCCGTCCGCCAGATGTCATACTAACGGACCACGATGAAGGGACGAAGACCTGCGCAAAGATGAGATTGTCGAGAATCTGAACGCGCACCTGCAGCAGAATGCGACGGCCCTCTCGCGCGTGCGCGCATTCGAAGACTACTACGGCAAACGACGCGCCACGCCTGGGCGCCCTCCGCGCGAGAGCACCGCCGCCTTCCTGCCCCGCGCCGACGAGGTCGAGGTCGAGGCCGAGGTCAAGAGCGTCGTGAAGAGGGGCGGAAAGCGAGCGACCAAAGTCAAGCCGGAGCCAGAGTACGCGCCCAGCCCAATGACACCAGACACACACACACACACACACACACACAGTGGAAGCACACGTTGAGCGCGTCTAACGCATCGTCTGACTCTCTAGGGATGAGGGCCCAGTGTCGTCGCCCATTCGCGCTGCTGCTGCCGCCGCTTCCACGGCCAAGAACGCCATCGCTACCGTCTCCTCCGCCCTCTCGCCGACCGCTCTCTCACCCTCTGCCCAACTGACCTCCACCTCCTACACTCCAGCTCCTCGCATGCGCAGACGATCCGAACTTCCGGGCCCGCCGTCTCCAGCCGACGTGGCCGACATCGTCGAACACGAATCCTCCAAGGTCGTTGCCGGCATTCGCCATCTCTACGCCCGCTCCGGCATCACAGAAAACATCGAATACCTGCGCGAGGTCTGCTCTTCCGTTGTCGCGGTCCAGTTTACCTTCCTGCTCATCGAAGCATTCGCTCTGCAGAGGCGCCTCATGCCTTGGCGCTTCGCCTTCAGCATCCCCTCGACTGGCTTCACGCCGACCATCTCCGTTCAATATCCGGATCTCTTCATCCTCCTCACCGGCTTTTACTGGAGCACCGCCTTTCTCTGGTCGGCGACCTCGGTGTTTATTCCCCTGGTCTTTGCCTACTTCTACAACCTGACCATCCGCGACGTGAAACGCGGTAACCTGCGCGTGTCGGTTGCTAGATACGCCGCGGATCCACTGACCTTCAACGTCGTCAAGGCTCTCGCTACCTGGCTCGTGTACTCCCGAGGTGTCAGCTTTGGATTCATAGACGCCGAAGTCTCCGAGAGAGTCGACCTAGCCATGTTCGGGGGATCGACCCTCGTGCTCATCGGGAGCGGAATTGGTGCACTTGCTGCGCTCTATGAAGCCGCGCAAAAGAAGGGCTTGTGAAGTCGGAATCAGATTTCGGCCTGGTGCTGTTGCTGTTGCCGAGGTCAGCGCAAGAGGTGTCGCCGTATTGCACGTCCAATGTTGATGCATGTCTGATCGGCTGGATCGAATCGATGGCTCTGCTTTTGTGGCGACACTCGCTTGCTGCGCAAATCGACAGGTACCCCTAGTTGGTGCGCATTGGATGTTGGTACTGGACCATGCTACGACCGTTATTGATTCACGAAGGGACTGGGACGACACCTGGCGTACTGTGGTGATTGATTGCTTGTATTGCCCACTCGAATTTGTCATTAGTCTGTCTCCTCGTTCGATATCCCACGCAACTGGCTAGCCACTTTCTTCTTAGCGAGCGGACTTCGTCGGGCGCATCAGCGCTCGGCGTGGACAACAAGCCGTTCCGCTTGATTACACCGACACTTTCGCGTCGATGCGATTCAGGTGAAGACGATCTGAATAGGCCACTGCCACGTCGCAACTGGATTCCTTTGATCGGCAGAGATGCATTTTATTACATGCTGCACACTTCCGCTTCCCAGTGTCGCCGAGCAGTCCGGTCGAATGGGGCGATGGGTTCGACAACGTGGAGCAACCATGTCCCTTGCCCAGATGTGTCAACTTAGCGAAGGAGACATTCTCCTTGAAATTCATCTTCGGCCCCATCATCGGATTGTCCGGTCCTGCGACAATCCGAGGCGTGCCAGCCGAGAGCTCGGATAGACGATCAGCATATCGTAGGTTCGAACAATATTCATGCCGGTCCAGCCCGTCGAAGAACTTGAATTGAAGCTATCTAGCAGAGGATGAAGCGTCCCTTGCAACCACTCCGCTTCTTCCTGCAAGAGCATGTGCTGTATGCTGCCGTCACTTGTAGTAGATTAGCAAGATGATCTCCCTCTTCGGTCGAAGACGAGATCTCTCCAGTCAGTAGCTGCAGACGCACCCGCAGCGCTAGGCTGCGTCGAGGAGACGCAGAATCCCATCTCATCGATGTGTGATGTGTTGAACAATATTCAGAACTGCTGGTCCTCGACTAACAAAAGTCTCCGGATGATGCCACCATGCGAGCGCCCGGTAGCTTCCGCCGTTTCCGAATGCGGCAAGCAGAGTGAACCAGTCAGAATAATGCTGGAGCGCCGCAGAAGGTTTGCCAGCCATCTTACCTACTCGTTGTTTTCAAGATTTCGCCGTGAGATTTAGTTCGTCGGCAGTCTCCCTCGGAAGACCGGCAGCGCCAATCAAAGGGCCTCCTTGGCGATGAGCACTGCCAGACACGGTATGAGGAAGCTTACAGACACATTATTTGCCAGAACGCCGCCATGCACTGCAGGTCGCTGGGTGACGGCTTGTGACATATACATGGGATGGCACTACCAAACAGACGCCGCCGGGCTCTATTCTACTGTAGCAAGACACCTACACTGTGGCCGAGGCCGGCCTTGGGGACGATCAGCGCTGGCTTTTGCCTCATTCTGAACGCTTTGGCAAAGCTTGCAGTCGGCAACTGGGCGCTCAATACTACTTACTACCGCTCGACGTCGCCAGTGACGGGCCGTCGCGCTGAAGGCCAGGCCTGATTCAGGCTTGGGTCGATACCGTTATGCATATCTGCGCGGAAAGAATGGAGACCTATGTGGGTATACCTTTCCGCCTCAAGATCCTTTTCTGGTGTCCGCACGGCCATCATCATTGGCCTTGCGTCTGCGAGGGATCGCGTCTTGATGCAACCAGAACGCGCGACTGAGACGGACTGAGGCCCCGTGGGACGTTGGCAAACCCACACTGCTCCGTCTGTAAGCCGCCTACGTATCGGGACGTTGAAGAGGAGCGTGGTACATGATATATCAGACAGAGTCTTCGTCGGTTCCGATGGAGGCAGCACTATCTCCTGCTTGTCATAACCTACCCCAGCAAACCACAGCCTAACTCCACGCTCCCACCGCCAAAATGCTCGCCAACGTTCTCACCTTCGCTACCTTGGCCGCTGCCTCCTCCTATCCCCGTGGACAGTACATCGACGCCAACGTAAGAAACACGTCTGATTCTGAGTCTGCCGGTCTTGCTGACATTGCTCTTGCTCTAGTACGACGACATTGCGGCCGTTCCCGCCGTTCCCGCCGCCACCCCTTTGGGCGTCTACAAGGGACTCAACTACACCGGCTTTGCCGTAGATGAAGGTGGTGTTGATGGAGCTGGCGTTGTCGCCGGAGTCGCAGCACACAGTCCCCCCAACCAAATTGTCACCGGCTTTGAGCAGACTTCCTTGACGGGCGCCAATGCTGGCTGGCAAGTTGAGAACAAGGCTGGCAGCTTCGACCTCTACAGCTTCTATTACGGCTGCGCTGTCAACTCGGTCGAGGGAGCGGAGGGTGTGCCGCAACAGTGCACCTTCAACGTATGTCACTGGGACTTCGGTTCCGCCCACCTTTGCAGCTCGTTCTGACACGAACCATAGGTCCGTGGCTACCGCAGGGCAGCCGATGCCAACCCAGTCGCCCAGCAACAGTTCTCCTTCACCCCCAAGACGACCGCCGTGCTGGCCCAGGCAATGCAGGCTACCTTCGAAAACTCCTTCTCCAACATCCAACGGGTCGAGGTCGTGCAGCTGGAGTCTACCAGCGGCGAGGAGCTCAACGTCATTCTGTTGGATGATGTCGTATACAACCTCTACAGCAAGGCTCAATACTAGTTCGACTGAAGCGTTGGCAGTGGTATGTGTCTATATAAGGGAGCAATCGATCCGTGAACACGTGATCGATCCCTTGGTCGACAAAAGCATTAGAAGATTCGTAATGGAGTAACGAGAATGGATCTTGCATCTTGCATCAAAAACGTGAATAAGTTGGGGATGTCGATCAAGTGAAGCACAACGCAAGCTTGCGAATCTCTGACGTAGACGGTTCCTTCTCACTGTCCAACAGTTATGCAATGTTCCACCTTGCTCACTCCCACATGCTGCTCTTCCTACCGCCAGATATTCACTTGAAAGGAGCATTACTGGCACCACTGGGCATCATATCGGCGACGTAGTTCCTGCACGTCGCAGAGAAGTTGCCTCTTGGCATGAGGTATCGTCCAACGAGACCAGCGCAAAGTCTAAAGCGGTGCTATGACGACAATCATGCGATTGCGGCTTCGTTCAGATTGGTTGAGGCGAAGTTGATTTGCCAAGTAGGGAATGGAATGGGATGGAATGACGCGAGGCTAGCACATGGTAGCCAAGCAGCGTGGTGGGTAGTAGGTAGTAGGTAAGTAAGTCCCTAGACCAATTCTCTTCTTTCCACTCCCCTCTCCAGCACCCGAACTACGGCCTCTCATGACGAGCCACGACTCCTCTGCGACGGGGAGAGGAATCGACGAGAAAACGAAAGAGGTCAAGTTTGAAGAGAACGACGCCGGGAATCCTCAAAACTGGCCAAGATGGAAGAAATTGCTATCATTCCTCCCTCTAATCCCCCTAGACCTGGTAGTCAGTTTTGGAGCATCCGGCTACTCACCAGCTACCAAGAGCTTCACCCAGACATTTGGTGTCTCCAATGAAATCGGCGTGCTGGGACTCTCTCTGTATACTCTGGCGCTGGCGTTCGGCCCTCTGGTCAACGGTCCTGCTTCCGAGTATTTTGGCAGACGACCAGTCTATATCGTCTTCTACGGCTTGGCCATACCCTTCTACGCTGGCTCCGCTCTGGCACCCAACGTAGGCGGCTTTCTCGCAACTAGGTTCTTCTGCGGCTTCTTCCAAAGTGTTACGATTGCCGCTATCGGTGGCACTATAGCCGACTTATGGACCCATCATAATACCGGCATGCCCATGTCCATCTTCTTGTGGGCAGCAACAGGTAAGCAATGGACTTTCTCATCGTACTCTGTAGGCTTCATACTAACTCGGACATCTCCTTGCCCATAGCTGGCTCTAGTATTGGCTTCTTCTTATTGTCCTTCGTGGCACAGTATAGAGACTACCAGGACGTCTTATGGACCATCATGGGCATCTCCGGCCTGGTCTATCTTCCCGTGGTCGCGGCAACTCTGTACTGTGGCGAGACCCGTCACAGCGTGATTCTTCGCAAACGAGCAGCCCGACTCCGTAAGGAAACTGGGGACGACACCGTCGATGTCGCCCCTGAGTACCGCCGCAAATCATTGAAGCAGATCTTACTCGTCACACAATCGAGGCCCTTTCGATTCCTCGCCACCGAGCCAGTTGTTCAACTCGGTGCAATCTATAATGGTTATTTGTATGGCATCAGCTTTTTGCTCAACGGTGCCTTCAACCTCGTCTTCGGTCCCAAAGGTCACGGCCTCAGTACCCTCCAAGTCGGACTCTGTTTTCTGGGAATCGCGGGTGGGATCACGTCTGGCCCTCTGATCAACCTCCTCCAAGAACGATACTATCAGAACCGGGTCGCCTTGGCGCCAAATCCGCACAATCTCCCCGAGGCCCGGGTCATGATGAGCAAGTTCGCCGCGATCGCACATCCAATCTCCCTCTTCTGGTTCGCCTGGACGACATACAAATCCATCAATCCAGCCGTACCCGTGTTAGCAACCGCGCTCTGGGGCTGGTCCTTCTACAACCTCATACTCATGACATACCAATACACCGAAGATTCCTACAAAGAGTATGCGGCTTCCGCATTAGCCGGTCTGGGATTCATTAGGAACCTGGCAGGAGCTGGCTTTCCTTTGTTTGGCAACCAAATGTTTGAGAACGAGGGCTACCAATGGGCTGGATCCATTCTCGCGTTTCTTGCACTCGTCATGGTGCCGATACCATTTGTGCTGGATCGATACGGGGAAAGATTGAGAAGACGAAGTCCTTGGGCGGCGCAACATATGGATGGTGTAGACTGAATGCATTCGTTTTCCCGGTGTAGACAGACACTGCGTCTCTTGTAGCTGACGACAACATCTGTTGCCGAGAAAGGGGCAGAGGGGTACGATGACTTGCAAATGTGTGTTCGATGCCACGGCCGATGCTTTCCAGGTGGATGGGAGGAGGCCGCAGTAATCAGCAGAGATTAACAGACGTTGTCATGCCGTTAACCAAAGGCCTCCGCCGCCTGGTCGTCAAGATGCACTGCCTTGTTGCGCAAGACAAATGACACATCAGTCCTGCGACGGCTTCGATGTAGCAGGCCAAGAGCCTACTTCAACTACATTCCACACCCGGTGTAAACTGACCTGATATCTTGGCATATGGGGAAATCTTGCACCCCATCGACGAGAGCCCGTAGTGCTGACCTTAGATTAACGTCTCTTTGGGTAAACAAGATTGGGACGACTGGCACGGTAACGGGTAGGCGAAACTTCGTTAACTAGCAATGGCTGTGTTTGATCATCGGCGGTCAGTAAGCATAGATCAATGACGATTCACAGTCTAGCTGCGTAGCATTCATGTTGCACAATCATGCTGGCAAATTTGCGCGCAGTGCAATGTGACGGCACTCCTCAGTCGGTTCGTTCGACTTGGTCTCTGATCAGAGTCTTGCTGCCTGACCGGTCATGAAGTTCTTTGTCTTGACAAAACGTCTCCCTGCGTCGACTGCCCTCGTCGCCGCTAAATATAGCGTTGCAGAAGAGGCAAGCAAGTAATTGGGCTAGCCTTCATCGTGAAGATCGTTGGACGGGTTGGATTGCTGATATGATATCGACGCTCCATAAGTGCTACAATCGTCACGTCCGTTGTGCGCGATAAATCTAGTTGGGTTCAGCTCAGTAGACTTGTTCCGCTTTATTTCAGCTCATCGGATCACAGGACAGTCAAGAATTGCCTGGCAAGGGGGAGTCTTCTAGTAGCCATCATCATGGGTTTGATCGGAGAACCAGTATTGCGCGTTTACTGGAGGGCCGGCAGCGATCTTGACAAAGCTGTGAAGGAACTGCCACCGAATGTCATGAGAGGTAAATTTCCCTGGCCTTCCATTGCAAAACAATCTCGCTGACTCAATCTAGTAGCTAGCTGGTCGTAGCAAAGCAAGCACTATAGAGCCAGCCAGAATGGCACATGTAGACTATAGTACGAAAGGTCTCCAAGAAACGCCGCATTGGTGCAGAACGGAGATGGCAGCGGTAGCAAAGCCTGCGCTTGAAGTTGATGCTGGCAAAAGTCCTCTGAGGTATGCAGCTTTCAGCGGTTGGGTAAGGCAGGTTCTTACTGTTCTCCAAAGCATTTTCCACGAATGCGGCGTCCACTCCAAAGCATCCAACCAGATCGGCTTGTGATGCTTGGCTGGCGACCCGTGAATCAATCGGATATGATTCCGTCCTTCTCTCGTGTCCTAAGTGGCATAAGAGATGGCGGAGGGTCTTACCGCGAGGGTCTGTTGGCGGCGCCGCGGAAGAATTCGGCATCGTATCGACGGTACTGGACAGTCTTTGCAGTGCTAATCGAGGACTCTTGAAGAGCGAACCAGGCGGTTGCAAGGACTTAAGGCAAACCTTTCTGAGACAGGGAGTTCCTGAACGTGTGTTTTTCCGCTCTTCTCGGTGACACAGGCGCATTCCTGGCCACGGGAATTTGGAGGCAGAGGGCACAGCTCATGACCTTCAATGAAGTCTTGTTTCTTCATTTTATCACGCCCTGATCAGCGGCATAAGCACCAGCAAAGTCCATCTGTACCAGTTGCCCTTGTATCTGGTCGATCTCCCGTGATAGATCTTCGACATTCTGCGAAAGTGCAGACACCTCATCGAACCTACGACGCTTGTTGGCGTTGGCTATCATCTCCGAGACGAAGAACTTCTGCTCCTCCAGCACAATGAGCCTTTCCTGGAGCTCCTTCTCCTCAGCTTCAAATGCCGTCACCGCGGCAGAACTTTGACTGCTCGTTCGGCTGCTTCCAGGTCGTGATCCATGCCCGTTCTCCTGGGCGAGGGAATTGTACTTGAGTTGTGACAAAGCTCCCTGTGGCTTGCCATTTGCGCTAGTCGGCGGGCTGCGCATGCTGCTCGAATTCGCGTGTCGCATGATCTTCGGGAGAGATTTCAGTGGCAGCATGTGTACGTGCAGAAAGCCGAGCGCTTTCTGATGAATGGCTTTTTGCAACTGTTGTTGTGTAGAACTTTCGGTCGGCATGTCACGGATCCTCCGCGACGCCATGTCGTACTGGGTAAAGGCATCCGTGAGGCGCTTTCGTACCTTCGAGGCTTCTGCGAGCTGCGCTGGGGATGGCGGGCTCTCTGGGTCCTGCAGAGGCGCGAGCAATCTTTGGAACTTCGGAAGCAGCAAACGAATACCCTGTTCAAACTGCACAAGATTCTGGTAGGCGCGCTGATCTGCCGTGTGGGTGTTTAGTTCGCGGGCGAAATCGGCTTTGCTAAAGATAGTGCGCTGGCAATCCTTGCACATGCGAACATCAACAGCAACCTTGTTGCCGTTCTTCTCTGAAAGAATGTCAGTAGCTGTCTTACATCAGTCGCTGCTGAGTTCGAGAGGACAACGCCACTCACTGCTGTCCACTTCGAGGCCAATCCCATTTGAGCACCCGGTGTTTGGGTCACCACACACTACACGGCCACAAACGCGACAGTGGTGGCGCCGTAAGCTATACTGCGAGAAAGCTTGCTGACAGAATGGACATTCAGACACAGTCGTATCATCTTCCCAAGGGACCACCGACTGCTCCAACGCTCTGATTTGGGGTTTGGTTCCTGATATTGAAGACCACAAGAGATTTGTTGTGCTCTGGTTTTGCTCCATCGGGCGCAGATCAGCAAGCAGCTGTGTAAGTCTTGTCAGACGGGTCTCAAGACGACTTGTTTCCAGTGCTTGCTTGTCCACAGTTTTTCGCCTTGCGCTTTTAAAGAATTCGTAGTGATTTCGTTCGAAGCCATTGTGATCATTATATCCGTCTCGACTTTTGTAGCAAGTCTCACAGACGCGACACCACAGTCCACGAACAGGCTCATGTCGTGCCGCGCGAGACAGCTTCATCTGATACATGGTGTGCTCCTCACAGAATAACTTGCCACAGTGTCGACAGTTGACCTGTCCGTTCACAGGGCCGAGACGCTTCCCACACAGGGGGTCAGCGCAATCATCATAACCTCGCGGTCGTTGCCAGTGTGCTCGTGTAACGACCTCGTCCGGATCGGGAGCCTCTTGCTCCTTGGGCGCAGGAGCTGGTGAGCCTTCCCTGCGTCCAGTGACCGCCTGCACAGCCTGCTGAATGGGCACAGCCGCTTCATTATTAGACTCGAACACCTCCAGGCCACGCAATTTCTGGTTGATAAGGGCAAGCGGCTGAAACTTCTTGGCCTTGGTCATCTGTTGTTTGAACCACGTCTTGGCTTCATCTTGCTCCATCACTTCCAGATTCGCATGATTGTCATCGATATGTCTACACGCAAGTCAGCACGTACCCCACAGCCTCACGTCCAGCCGAGTATCCATACCTACCTGTTCAACTGTAGTAGGGTGACCTAATTTCAGCGTATCATATCAGCTCCGTCCATGTTTGCTGGTGCTGCTCAGGGCTGGTGCGCATACCATCTCTTCATTGCATATTGGGCAGACCATGCGCGAGCTGGCCGCTGCTGCCGCCTGGGCCAATCCATGCTCGTCGAGGGCGATACGCGATGTGAGGTCCTCGTTCTCGGTGGACACCGGGGTGCTCGATGTCTGCGAACCGAGAGAGACGGAGCTCTCTGAGGGCGACAAGAGCCCTGGACTCCGGGCCGCTTGGACTGGTCTGGGAGGGACTGGAGGTCGTGTTGGCGGCGCAAGACCTTTCCCGGATCCCAAGACTCGACCGCCTCCCAGACTTCTTCGAGCGGACATGGCGGATACATGCGGCAGCTACCAGACGCTGCAGTGTGCTATGCTGGGCTATCTTCTCAGCGTCTCGTCTAGGCTCTCGCCGTCCATCTTGGTCGCGGCGGATGCGGTGGTAGCGGCGACGAGTGTTGGGTATCCTCTTGATGTTCACAGTCGCACAGACGCGTCGGTGAGTCGATATGTGTCCAAGTTGTAGGTAGAGGAGAGAGTGGAGGTGCGGTGGGTGAAGTCGCTAGATGGATCGCGTCGCCGTCACGTGGGACACAGCACGTGCAGCGGCAAGTCCCGTCCCGTCTCTCCCTGCTGTGCTCGGTCTCGGCTCCGGTCTGGTTCAACGCTTTCCACCCGCCAAACAACAACAACACCGACACACACTCAAACACTGTGCACAGCTCCATGTGTTCAGGATCGGCAGATGCGTGGCCAAGGTGCGTGGCCAAGATGCACATGCGGGTTGAGGAAGACGGCAGTCGCTCGGCTCACTCGTACTCGTCTCGTAGGGCGAGATGGGCTGTCGACATGACATCTCCGCGCGCCAACACAATGACCCCCAACGCGGCTTAGTCAATCTTCACATGCTCTCGTCTTTTCCTCCATCGCAACACCACGTTCCTCTCGCCATCCTCCTCTTCCTCTTCTTCTTCTCCCTCTAGCCCAATATGCCTGAGAAATTCCCCGAAGTCGAGGGCGGCGGCTCCCTGATCCTCGCGTGGCAGGTAAAGAACAAAAAGGTCCTCATCGTCGGCGGAGGCGAGGTAAGTCCACCAACCTAAAGCACCCCTCGCCTCGTCTCTGCATTGACATTGACACCGCAGCCCAGGTAGCCGCGGGCCGCATCCTCAACCTCCTCAATGCAGACGCAAAAGTAACCGTCATCTCCCCCCAAGATGGCCTCAACCCCGAAGTCGCCTACCGCATCTCCCACCGACAGGTCCATCACGTCGATCGGAAGTTCGAGCCCACCGACCTCGACGACCCCGAGATAACGATGGTGCTCACCGCCGTAGACGACCCCGAAGCCTCGTCACAGATCTGGAAGCTGTGCAAAGAAAAGCGCATAGCAGCAAACATCGCAGACGTGCCGCCCGAATGCGATTTCTACTTTGGCAGCGTACACAGAGATGGACCACTGCAGATCATGGTGTCTACAAATGGTAACGGACCAAAGATTGCGAACATCGTGAGAAGGAGAATCGCGGCTAGCTTGCCTCCCAATATCGGCGACGCGATAAAGAAGGTGGGCAGATTGAGACGGAAGCTGAGGGAAGTTGCGCCGAACATAGAAGAGGGGCCGAAGCGGATGCAATGGATGTCTAAGGTCTGCGTGGACTGGAGTCTGGAGGATCTGTGCGACATGGAAGAGGAGGATATGGAGATCCTGCTACAATCGTATGCGCCGGACATGGTACCGAGTTTGAATGAGGTCAGGGGACCGTGGGAATTCGACGGAAGTTACGGCTGGGCCTGCGTTGTCTAGATACGTTTGGGAAACGCAGACAGGCGCTCGCTATACCCTGTACTATTCGAGGCTTGAAGTTACGTTTCGTCATATCATCATGGTATACTACAATTTGCTCTTGCTTGCGTCTGGCGAGATCTCAATCACCAGCTTGCCCAGTTGTGTGCCATTCTTCATGTCTTCAAACAGGCTGTCGATGTCCTTGAGATTGTCAATCCCTTGCACCGTCCTGCTCACAAGCGGTCTCAGTCCTCTCTCGTTGACGAATTTCACCAGGTCGGCGAACTCTTTCCGCGAGCCCATTGTGCTGCCGCGAAGCTCAATGTTCTTGAGCACGTCTGGCATGATCCAGGTCATCTTTGGACCGACCGTCATGCCGTATTGCGAGATGATGCCTCCATCCTGGTATATTCGTCAGCACAATTTCCAAGCGATGAACATGACGAGACGTCTTACCCTCAACAGCTTCGCGCCCTTCTCGGCAGCATCTCCACCCGCACCGTCAATGATAGCGTCCAACTTCTTTCGATCCTTCGGCAGCATTCCCAGCAGTGTCTTGTCCCAGTTCTTCTCTTTATAATTCACACCACCCTTCGCACCAAGGCTCTTCGCCTTATCAATCTTCTCTTGACTTCCACTGCTCACATATACGTTCGCACCAGCAGCAACACAGTACAGCAGCGCCATGACAGCGACACCACCACCGATACCCGTCACGAGAATGTTTCGCCCAGGCCTCGCGTTCTGTGACTTGGTCATTACTGCTCTCCAAGCCGTCAAGCCCGCCAAAGGCAAAGCAGCCGCCTCCGCAGAGGTCAGGTGCTTCGGCGCCTCTTCAATCTCTGCCGCATCAATGCAGACCATCTCCGCCGCCGTTCCAAGCGGGTTCAGCTTCGTGCCTCCCAGAATGGCATAGCCACCTGCAGCCTCGGGTCCATCGGGATCATCTTTCCATCCATGGCCCGGGTTGAGAATGACGCGCTTATCCTGCCATTTCTTTGCTTCAGCCGAAGAGCCCGTCTTGACGACTACACCACACCCATCTGCAAGGAGGGGGACACCGAAGCCAATGGCGCCGTAGAGAGCTTGTCGGATGAAAAGATCGCGGTGGTTGAGGGCAGCGGCAGTGATCTTGACGACGACTTGGTTATCTTTGGGCGTGGGCTCGGGCTGCTGGATGGTCTTGAGCGGGTAGTAGACCTTTCCCGGCTTCCCCTCGACTTTCTCGATTACGAGGGCTTTCGGCATGATGGAAGTTACGATGGGCAAGGAATCATGAAGTCGACCTACATGTACTGTCTGTCAACAACTTGAATTCATCATGGAACGGGTTGCATCGACCAGCCGCACGCAGTTGATCTTGCCGTGACGCGGGCAGTGGAGGGAGGAGAAGCCGAGGGACGTTCGGGCCTTCGGCTGTGAGCTGCCCGACTCGTGACTTCGACCTCACCTTCTGCCCCTCCACTCTCCCCTCCAACACCTCAGGCATTACTCGTATCCGTGCCAGCAACAACACCACCACCTCCAAACGCGAATCTCTCGTCCGCTGCTCCCGGATGACAAGCAAACATGCCGCTACATCTCGACAACAACGCTTCGGTGCAGAAGGCTCGCTTCCTCCCGTCGCGACACGCCAGCGAAGACTGCAGGCTTGGGGGAGCCCAGCAGAGCCGTCGACAATGAAGTGGCCTCGTCTCGACCTCCCCGGCCGCAGTCGCATCGATGCAATAGCTGGACGATGATGATCCTTGGCGCCTCTACGCGTACAGTACAACCGACGTCAACCGTACCTGGTCGTCGCCGCGATAACGACAGTCCCCGGCCTCATGGGGAGTGGATCTCCATGGATTAGCCGAGCGCGTACCCAGAAGGCCGTTTTTTAGTTGCACACACAGATGCTTCATCCCTGCTGAGTTTCAATCCTTCTGGGCGCCTCCCACAACAGCACAATCGTGCCTTTCACGTGCGCCTTGGCAAATCGACTCTTGCCAGAATTCAGAGACTCTCCCGGCAGAGCCAGAATCCTGATACCCGGAGGATTCACCGTGCGAGAACTGGATAATGGGATCTATCGACAACCGCGCCCATGGCACGTCGACTGGCAAGGTCGCCATAGTGACCGGTGCGACCTCTGGCATGGGCCGCGACCTGGCAATCCATCTGCACAAGAATGGCTGGAGGGTGGCTGCTGTCGGCCGCAACGAGACTGCCGGCAAAAAGCTGATTGTGGAGATCGGCGACGAGAATGCTCGGTTCTTCCAAGCCGACGTTGCTAGTTATGAAAGTCAAGCGTCCATGTTCCGCGCAGTATGGGAGGCTTGGGGCCGGTTAGATCTTCTCTGCGCCAATGCTGGTGTCGTCGATAAAAGCAGCATCTACATCTATGGCTGGCGCGATAAGGATGTGTACGACATTCCACCCAGACCAGACCTTTCATGTACGGACATCGATTACAAAGGCGTCATATATGGGACGCAGCTGGCAACTCATTTCATGCGACACAATGACCCCACCCCGGGAGGCAAGATCATCGTCAACGCAAGCATCGGCGGCATCTTTCCGCACCGAGCGTATCCTGAGTACTGTGGTGCGAAAGCAGCGGTCGTTCAATTCGTTCGCGGAGTTGCACCTCTGCTTCGAACCAAGGAGAACATCTACATCAATGCTGTACTTCCCGGCGCAGTCGAAACTCCTATCGTCCCACCAGAGATGATCGCTGCCGTCTCTCCCGAGTGGTAGGTCCAGATGAGGAGAGTGTTCTTCGCCCTGGCTGACTTTAACTACAGCTTGACGCCTATTTCCACAATCATTGATGCGCACAACAAGTTCATCAACGACGACACGGGCATGTCGGGACAAGCGTTGGAGGGATCCTCTGACCGGCTTGTATTCTACGATATGCCGCCGTTTGGCAATGGCTACAAGACCGAGCGAGCAGTAACCGTCTGGGAGCCTCTGTTCCGCGCAATGCATGGCGAGGACTCGCAACTTGAGGACGCTATCCCATGAACAGCGCCAGCCACAGCATATGATGCAGAATTCATCGAGTATACAACAAATCTCAAATCGACTTAGTCATAGTCTTTTATGACCGCTCCCTTCTGCTTCTCTGGATCAGTCGCCTCCATGATTCCCCGCATGGCATCATCGCAGAACTCTGGGATGGTTCGAATGTAAATGCGGTCCAGATTAATCTCAACAGACAGACCATACAGCTGATCTGCAGGCACCTTCGAGCCGTTGGCGTCCACAAGGTCTTTCTCTCCGTCGACTAGATGCAACACCGTGTTGGAGACATTTTCGACTGGAGTGAACAATCCTGGTGGAAATCCAGCCCATCCGCCTTCGCCTGTCAAGTTTGTCTCGACTATACCAGGGCATATCATGTTCACTCTAATGCCTTCCTGAGATAGTCGCTTGGCCGTTGCACGGCCAAATCCGAGGACGCCGTCTAGAGAGAATTGGGTCAGAATACCCTCTTCATACGATCTCGGATGGGCTTACGCTTCGCAGCCGTGTACATCGGGCTGTAATGGCTCGGATAGAAAGATCCACAACTTCCAGTCAAAATCAGACTTGCACCCTGACCTCCATGTGGGCTGCGACGGAAGTAATGCTGCGCCAGATAGCACGTCAAGATCAGACCGCTCAGGTCTACATCGACAGAACGCAAATCTGGAGGTGGAGGCGGGTCGGTTCGTTGGACTTTGTAGAAGTCCTGCGATTCAATGAGGCCGGCATTGGCGAAGACAAAGTCAACGCTACCGTCTCTTGAGAAGACCTCGTGGAACACAGCCGCCAACTGCTCATAGCTGGTAACGTCGGCCTTGTGGGAGCTGATGTTCTTGGACGTTTGTTCGACGTCCACAAGTCGTTTGTCGCTCACGTCGACCGCATGGACACGCCAGTTATCCCGAGATGCAAGGGCCTGTACCACAGCTAGGCCCATGCCACTGGCTAAGCAACTCCATCAGCACGAGCAGGCATACCGTCTGTCTGGAATGCTTACCACCGCCCGTCACGATCGCGACCTTTTTGCCTGCCATTGCTTTCCCAATCAACTGACCTCTGGGATGTATGGTTCGATCTGGACGAGATCTCGTCACACCAGCTGCACATAGCTCGATGGGTAGCTCTTCAACATGATATGATGATCGGCCGAGGAATCAGATGCCGCACTTGAGCCGTGCTCGGCGAGAAGAGACTTTTTGATTGACCGGTTCCTGGATGTCACCCATCAGCGCACATTGCGCCGGCGTCTCTCGCGATGCCGACGGCAGGACCATGGGCATATTGAATCGGCACGCACGTCGGCGTTGGCCGTCGTCTTGGATACAGCCGTGCACACCCCGGACGCACCTCCGAGATATCAGTGGATCCCGCTAGCACGAGCCGAGCTACGATTTAGATTTACCGGACTGCGGTCCGACAAGTCGAATGCGCAATGGCACACGACGACTTCACGCTTGGTCTGCGGGCTGGAACACAGCCAAACAGGGCCATGTATCGAGACGTCCCCTCAGCGGCGGCCCAAATCTCCTTCACATTACCATGGGGTGCTAGCATCGCCGACGCCTACCATTTGAGCAGATGTACTGTAAGCCAGAGATCTGCCGGTGCATCAGACACAGTGTAGGCAACTTCTTCGATGAATCTCGCGCTGGTAAAGGCGGTCTCCTCCGTTGTATATTTCGTTCGTTGTCGACGTTCAAGGCCTCACCAGCGTGATGGCGCTCGACCCCGCGTTGAATATCGAAGTATGGACAGAATATGCGATTAGCATCTGCTTCTTCTTTCTGCGCTTCTTCACGAGATTCAAGCTGCTCGGCTTCCGCAACCTCGATGGTACGTTCGGCCTCGATCCCCGAAAGCGAGCTCCATGCTAACATGGAAACCAGCCGGCGATGCATTTGCTCTCATGGCCATGGTACGTCTGCGTCTGTATAGAACACTCTGTCAACGCGATGCTGACACGGCGCTCGAGATATTCTACTCGCTGGAGACTTCCGGGATATATCTGCTTTGTACGTCTCTCCACAGGGACAGCCTGAGTCGTCCTCTGGGTAAGACCCTCGCTAATGAGACATCCAGCGGGCTTTGGCTACAACGTCGGTCTCAACGCCCAAACCGCTCTGGCTGTACCAGATGACCAAGTTGCCAGCCTTGCCATGGGTTCAAAATTGGCGTAAGTATCCCATTGTAATGGTGACCGCAGCTCAGCTGAGTCTTTCATAGCTTCATCAACTGGATATGGTACATCAACTTGCTGTGGTCCCTCAAGGGCGTACTGATGGTCATCTATTTCAAGCTGGGGACGGGCGTACCTAGACAAGAGGTTGGATCCCGTCTCTGACCATTTGAATGACTTCAACTAACACTTCTCAGCTAATTGTCAAGCTCGTGGCTGGATTGGTCGTCTGCACGTGGCTTGCTTCGCTCTTGACGCACATTTGCGGATGCACGCCTGTATACAAAGGTTGGCAGATCAAGCCATATCCTGGTGGTGCGTTTTCTCGGATGTCCCTTTTCTGACTTGTTGCTAATCATTCCATCACAGACCGCTGCACGTTGCGCCAAGCCAATTACATCGTCATTGGTGTTCTGAACTGTGAGGACATGGCTTTCCTGACACAACGACAGCGTGGAGCAAGGTCACTGACACGAGTCGTTGTAGGCGTATCCGACATGGCGATCATCCTCGTGCCGATGCCGCTGCTCTTCAAGGTCAAAGTACCTCCCCGGCACAAGCTCGTCCTCATTGCACTCTTCTCGCTCGGTCTCTTCGTTGTTGTTGCGACTATCCTCCGCTCGTACTATTCGCTCAGGTCTCTCGACAGTCTGACAATCGCACTGGGCTGGGCGAGCCGGGAGACCATGGCTGCAACAATCGTTGCCTGTGCACCTGGAATCAAGCCACTTTTCTCTGGCCGCCGATGGTACAATTCGGCTTCCGACCACTCGGGCAACAAGCTCTCGTACGAGCCGAAGAGCATGTCGAGAAAAGCGTCCGCCCGTCGAGCAGATATTTCCGTCACACAGTCCGTAGATGTGACGAGCACGAAGAACCCTATGGCGTTTGATTTCGAACTGAACAACTGGGTACGCCCCCACGGCAGCTCCGGCGAAAGCGACGAAAGGAGAATCATGTGCGAAGAGCGCGCCGAGAGCCACAAGGCGGACGATGTCAGAAGCGCGACCTTCACTACGGAGCAGGTAGTGAAGACCAAAGACCAGGTCTGAAGATGATGCACAAATCGAAATGTGCCATCAATGTTATACGACTTCTATGCTATACTGGATAATAATATCACGGCCTCTGTTCGATTCCGCTCACGCTCGCTGCCGAGCTTCCATTGTCTTGTCTTCGCATCACGCCTAGAGCACAGTTTCGGGCGCCATGGTATTGATGCAAGCGAAGAAGGGGATCCCATGATGGACTCCTTGTCGACGCGCCACGTACCATGTCGAACTACTGAGCGGGTCACTCTGGCCGGTGAGACGGATTAATCCGCCAGACCAGGACCGTTGCCATATCCCTGCGCTTTCGGTCTCCGACTTTACTCTCCACGACCCACTTCGAGGTGCTCGTGCAATCTCAGACGGCTCGGGTGAGTGTCTATCACACTGTACTATCAAGATCATCGCCCTGGTCTCCCCTTGGGATGTATTAGTACAGGCCGGCCAGCGTGCTCGACGCAAGGTATACTGCTCCAATAGGTCTGTCTCCGATTCGTCTCCTCCACTGCAGCAAAAGCCCCACCAGTACTAGCGGAATATGCATCACTTTTTTCCTGGCGGCTGTCTGGTATGAAGTTGTTTCAGTCGTGTAACCATCCCCTTGTTTTGCTTCGCGTGGGCTTCTGCAGACGAGGAGTAGCTGTTCACGTATCAACATGGCGACTGCGACTGAGGAGTCTCATGTCCCTGCTAACTTGGACGAAGGGAATGAGAAGGGCGCAAATGCTGCCGTCTCGTCTCCAGGTAAAGGCCTTGACGATGATTTGGCTGAGCCAGTCGTTACGTTGAAGACGTGGATTGTCTGTACTGTAAGACTCCCTGATTCTCCCCAACATCACGATCGGCATACTGAATCTTGAATCCAGATCCTTTCCATAGGCTATGGCCTCTCTTTCTGGGCAGTACCGGTCATGTCAGCCATCGGTAGCGAAGTATGCGCAGACCTAGGAGACGCCACCGCCTACAGCTGGTACATTCCCGCCTGGACGATCGCCATCACCATCTCCTTTCTCTGGTTCGGACCGCACACGGACACTCTAGGTCGACGATGGTTCTTGGTCGGGGGCAATTTCGTCACTTTCATCGGCCATCTCGTTGTCGCTTCCGCCAAGTACAACACCAGCAGTGGCGCAGGCCAGATTACCGCGGGCATGGTCATTATTGGCTTCGGAGGAGCCAATTGCCAGATGGCCGCGTTTGCCTTGCCAGAGTTACTACCGAATGCTTGGCGCCACATTGGAGTCGTCTTTGCCGATCTTGTGGTCTACATCACTGTCATTGTGGCTCCGGTGACTGCTCGATTTGGATATCAATTCGGGTCGTGGGAGTGGAACTTTTGGTATTTCCCCCTCAACCATCACATTTGATCTTTGAATTCTGTTTTGACTATTATACAGGTCTCTTGCCATTTTCCAATTTCTCTCGTTTCTCGGCCTGCTTCTGCTATACTTCCCACCAGCCCATCCGTAAGTCTTAAAGGCGACCTATTAGGCATGCTTCGCAGCTAACAGTGCCTTTCTAGAGCTGGTGAGCCAGTGATGCAGGTCCTCAAAGAGATTGACTGGCTCGGCATGTTCCTGTTTGCAGCAGGCGCAGTCCCAGTCCTCATGGGAATTGTATGGGCATCACTCTTCCCGTCCGATAACGCCCATGTTGTTGCTCCTCTCGTGGTGGGCTTTGCTTTCCTCATCTTCTTCGCGGTCTGGGAACACTTTGGAAAGCTGAAGCGTCCCTTGACGCCTACCTACATCTTCACTTCCTCCTGGGGCCGGGACTTCACTGCCCCGGCTATTGCTCTTGGCGTCATCAACATGTTCTACTACTCCAGCAGCATTCTTTGGCCGACAATGATCTCCCAATTCTACACTACAACCGACTGGCGATACGCAGTCGAGCTCTCCCTCCCGCAGGGTTTCGGAATCCTGTTTGGTGCCTCGTGTCTTACCCTTCTGGGAAGCAAGCTACGCCACTGGCAATGGCAACTTTTCGGATCCTCGTTCGTCATGGTGCTCTTTGGCTCGCTTCTTGGTATGGTTAGCCCAACCAACAAAGGCACCATGATTGCTTTCCTGTTCCTCAGCCAGGTTGGATTCGGCTGGGCCATCTATCTCGCCATCGCTCTTACTCAGATGGGAGTGGAACATAAAGACCTGGGTATTGCGGGAGGTATTAGTGGTACATTCCGCTTCGCAGCCGGTGCAGGTACGTGGAGATTTTGGGTAATATTGTGGTGCTAAAGCATACTAACAGAGATACAGTCGCGACCGCTGTATATCAGACTGTGTTGAGCAACGAGCTAAGCTCCGAAACGTCGAAGAAAGTGTCCGCGGCTGTCCTCAACGCTGGTCTGCCTGCGGGCGAACTATCACAACTGCTTTCCCAGGTTGGAACTACGACACTGGCGTCGTCGTACCCTGCAACTATCGTGGCAGCTGCCAACGCTGGCCTGGACTCAGCATACTGTCGAGCCATCTTCGTCGTGGCAATGGTCTCGATGGCATTTGGTATTGTCGGTCTGATTGCATGCGCCTGCTGCAAGGACGTCGACCACAAGATGAACAACCAGATCGAAGTCTACCTGGAGAACGACAGGCTTGCTGACCGAAACAAGAATCATTAGGGATTGAAATCCAATACAAGGCCCGACGATCCTGCCGTACGGGTAAAGTACCTCACCAAATTAGAGTGCAAGCAACAAAACAAATAGTGTCGGATCCAAGAACATTACGCGCTGAACTACAGATTTGAGACTTTTAAAACGACCATCTCAACGCTCTCTCTTCTCTCAAACAGGGCCATCGAACCATCCCTTAGCGCCACAAGCGCGTCACAAGTCTCATACCGATCCTCCCTGTGCCGTCCGAGAGGACCTGAAGGATCGCCTCCGCCCAGGTCATTAGTCAAATCCTGCTTGATCTCGAATCTATCAATCATTAACAAACATCAGTTCCATCCAGGCCAGGTTTTTGACCACGCATGCTCGACCAACAGCAAAGCAAGAGCAGAAGCCACTTTCAGTAAGCGCAGGCTTTCTTTGTCTGCCAGTATCCACCATTCTGGCCGGAAAGCGAATGGATCGGGGGTAGACGTCTGGATTGTAACTCAGGCAATAGCAACTTGTACTCACTTGGAACCGTCATGAAAATAACAATCCTCCACACGCAGTCCCGCCGCCAGGCAGAACTTGACGAGTCGGTCCAACGCCTACTGGAGGCGCTTATCGTCCCCCAGTTCCTCCGCATCAAAAAGACTTGCCAAAGCAAAGATCACCTACAATGTCAATATCAAGAGCCATGTTGCAGCGATTTGGTGTCCTTTTGCCGGCGTGTTCTTCAATCAGATCCAGCCAACGGTCTGTATTCGAATGGACGAATGGTTGCACAGATCTGAGTGCCCTTTTCGGTGAAAGCCTGCTGCATGACACGCCTGTTCCGTCCACGCGAGGGGCATGTCCGTCACGTCTCAAGTGCTGGTGATCTTCGCATTATCTACGGGGCGTCACTACTCAAGAGTGGTTGGATTCCCTAAGATTTCCTTTCAAGCCAAAAATTCGTCTGTAAGCTGTTAGAAAAAGAAAAAGTTTTGAACGTCTTTAATTTCCAATACCTTCTGTATTCTCGTTGTTGCAGTTTCCATAGCCAGATACGTCGATGTGCCAGAGAAATAGAAAGCTGCTCAAGCGAGGATGGAAACACACCCTGTAAATTGCTGTGCCTAGAAAGTAAGCAAACGGGGCCGTCAGTACAGCAGCTCCCAAGTTGGAAATACAGCATGATCGCTTCGTAACACTTCCAACTCACGCAGAGAGTACCAAGCGAAAGTCAAGGCGCATCTCTGCGATCCTGAACTTCCGATAGGGAGGGGAGCGGAGAAAGCACGCGGCCACCGGTGTATGGTTCGCGTGCGAGAATTCCCGCATCGGTGCATATCCAATGCCGATAGGGCGGACGGGCCCAGTATTCATTCCATAAGAAGCAATATCACTGATGAAACTGTGGTCCCGCTTGAAATAGGCTGCACTGGGTTTCTCAGTCTGGCATTACGTTTCGTATCTTTGTCATTCGGCCGGGCTCATACACATCCTGACGGTCAGGCAAGGCAGAACTGATTACTGGCGCCGAAAAATAAGCGTCATTCCGTCGTTTCATCATCCCATCGAGTTGTCTGGTCAAGAATCAACATGGAAGAGCATCAACCGTCGTTCTCGCGCTCGTCGAGACACACGCAGATGGCCGCGATCAAAGATAAGTCGACGTTGGCAGCAACAGTGACAAAGTACTACATGTTCTGGTCAGTGCTGACCATTCTGCCTATTGTGCAAAGTTTTTACTCACAGTCTGCTTGTCACCAAACATCTCCCTCACATTGAAAAACTTGCGGGCGATGTGGGCAACCGGCTTGTCGTTGAGGGTGATGTCCGCCTTGCGGTCGAACCAGTCGCCCTTGATGTTCATCTCGATTTGTTGGCCGTCGGAAGCGTTCTTGAAATGGATCGTGGACTTGGACGATCCCAGGGAAAAATGGCCTCGGCAGTCAGTTTAGCTGTGGATTCCGTTGTTCTAACCAGACTGCGCCGACATACCTTTGACCGTGAAATTGTGGCCGTTGGGACTCTCGCCCTCAAAGGTCTTGAACAAGGCTAACGTCTTCTTCTTGACGGTGAAGAGCTCATTGCCTTGCATGTCGGTAAACTGCTTCTTACCGTGCAACGACATGACTTTGCCCTTGCACTTGCAGACTTCCATGCCCTGGATGGTGGTGACAGTGAAATCATCTCCACTGAGCGAGAAGACCTGATGATCGCATACGATCTCAGCATTACCTTTCGAACCGCGCTCGGGCAGACTTACCTTCTCTCTCATCTGGAGTGTAACCTGCTGAGGTGCATAGAAGGCTGGATCGGGCGGTCGGGGTCCCAAAGGTGGCTCCGCTGGAGCAAATTCTGGAAGTTCGGCCATTGTATCAGTGTCAGGTGTGAATCTGGAATGTCTACAACGTAGAGGACAATTCGTATGTGATATGATACAATGATGTATTCGAAGAGGCCGACAAGCTGAGAAACCGGTTGATTGATCGACGCACATCCTCCACGATCGATGAGTTCATCGACGGTCCGTGCACATATGGGCCCACTTTTTCCTTGGCAGGTGGATTGTCACGTTGTCGCCGACGCCGGAGCCTAAGGTATTTCACCAAAGATTACAATGCAATGCAGTAATTACGATGCACCATTAGTCGGCGCCCCAGGCTTCACAGGTTCCACGTTCCAGATCATCTCTGCGTACTCATCGATACACCGATCAGAGCTGAAGAAACCCATCCTCGCCACGCTCGTGATGGTCTTGGTCAACCATTCTTCCTGGTTCTTATACGCCTCATCGATCAGCTTCTGAGTGTCGAGGTAGCTCTTGAAGTCGTCCGAGACGAGGTAGTAATCGCCGTGGTCGACAATCGAATTGACGAGGGCAGAGAACTGGCCGGCATCTCCGAAAGTGCCCTTTTTGATTTCCTCAAAGACTTTGACCAGCGCTGGGTCGAGCTGGAAGTCGCCGTAAAAGTGTGAGTGACGGAGATCTTCCACGTCTTCGGCGAGGTTGCCAAAGAGGAAGATGTTGTCTTCGCCGACTTCGCGGGTGATTTCGATGTTGGCACCGTCGCAAGTTCCGATGATGAGACCTCCGTTGAGCACGAACTTCATGTTTGATGTACTACACATTGTCAGTACTGCGTCTGCCTCAACGATCTTCTGTGTGTGTAGACTTACCCAGATGCTTCGGTACCTGCTGTCGAAATGTGCTCGGAGATATCACTGGCAGGAATGATCATCTCGGCCTTGCTGACGTTGTAATCCTGCAAGAAAACGACCTTGAGCAGGTCGCCGATTTCCTTGTCCGAGTTGACAACCTGGCCGACTTGGTTGATCAAGTGGATGACAGTCTTGGCCATCCAGTACCCTGGAGCTGCCTTTCCACCAAAGATGCTGACTCTTGGTTGCAGCTTCTTGCGCTCCTCTGGCGACATTGCCTTCAGCTCCAAGTACCGGTGAATGACACCGAAGATATTGAGCTGTTGTCGTTTGTACTCGTGCATGCGCTTTACTTGGATATCGAACAGGCTGGATGGGTTGACCGTGATGCCCTCGACTTCCTTGATGTACTTGGCCAAGCGGACTTTGTTGGCGTACTTGATTTCCTGAAACTCTTTGCGGAAGTCCTTGTCATCGACGAAGCCTTCGAGCTTGTGGAGTAGAGTGAGGTCCCTCAAAAAGTCGTAACCGCCAAGCTTGCTTGCGATGAGCTCGGAGAGGCGTGGGTTGGCCTGATGCAGCCATCTTCTCGGCGTGATGCCGTTAGTGACGTTGGTGAACTTGTCTGGGCCGTAGATCTTGACAAAGTCCTTGAAAATGGTGGTCTTGATCAGATCGGAGTGCAACTCAGCGACACCGTTGACCTTGTGGCTACCAATGACAGCCAGGTAGGCCATGCGAACCATCTTCGGCTGAGACTCCTCGATGATGGACACACGAGAGAGCATGTCGCGGTCCTTCGGGAAGTTCCTCTCCACGTACTGCAAGAAATGCAGGTTGATGTCGTAAATAATCTGCAGGTGGCGAGGGAGTAAGTGCTGCATGAGAGGAACATTCCACTTCTCAAGCGCTTCAGGAAGAACGGTGTGGTTGGTGTAGCCGAACGTCTTCTGGACGATGCTCCAGGCCTCATCCCACTCCAGACCTTCGTGATCGATCAAGATGCGCTGCAATTCCGGAATGGCGAGCGTGGGATGAGTGTCGTTGAGCTGAATGGCCACTTGGTTCGGAAACTCCGACCATGCCTTCTTGGACTTCTTAAACCGACGCACTATATCGAACAGCGAGGCAGCACACCAGAAGTACTGCTGCTTCAAACGAAGCTCCTTTCCGCGCTCCAAGCTGTCATTGGGGTAGAGTACGGCCGAGATGGTCTCAGCACGCTGCTGATCTGCTACCGATGCCTCGTACTCTCCGGAGTTGAACTTGGTGAAGTCGAACTCGCCGTGGGAAGCCTTGCTTGACCACAAGCGCAGGTTGTTGGTTGTCTTGGTGCCGAATCCCGGAATAGGAGCATCGTATGCCACTGCAGTGACAATTTCGCCGTTCTCCCAAACGCTGTGCTTCTTTCCCTGATCATCCGTGTAGTTCCTGACATTGCCGTAGAACTGGATGTCAACCGTCACATCATGACGGGGGAATTCCCAAGGATTGAAGTCGAGCCAGTAGTCTGGGATCTCAACCTGATAGCCATCGATGATCTCTTGCTTGAAGATGCCATATCTGTAACGGAGAGCGTAACCCCACGCCGGGTAGTTTAGAGTCGCCATCGAGTCCAGGAAGCAGGCAGCGAGTCGACCGAGACCGCCGTTTCCAAGAGCAGCATCTCGTTCCTGGGAGATGATGTCCTCCATGCGGAAGCCGAGGTCCTTGACACCCTCTGCAAACCCACAATCAGTGTCCAGCAGCTTACAAGCCTTTCTGATCCTACGTACCACTTGCAATGTCCTTCATGCCCGTGTTCAACATGGCATTATCCAAAGCTCTTCCCATCAAGAACTCCAGCGAGAGGTAGTAGACCCGTTTTTGATCTGCCAACGTCTGGTTCTGCTGTGTCTTGTTCCATTCGATGATCAAACGATCGCGGAAGGCCAATGCCGCTCCGGCGTATGCGGCGGCTTCATCGCAATTGAAGAGAGATCTCGCGAGAGTGGTCTCGATGTGCTTGACGACTGCAGCGTCGAACTCGTCCTTGGTCTTGAACTCGGAGGCCGAGTACTTCTTCCATCTGCAAGATGTGTTAGCCGGGAGAAGAACACTGTGTTTCTCAAGAGCTCAACACGATCTCGACCTAGCAGACCTCGACGTCGCCAACGCTGAGTCCTTCGAAGCCTCCGGATGCTTCTCCCCACTCGAGATCAAGAGGAGAGATGTAGGCACCAACTTACGCAGCTCTCTGTCCCTCCGGAATGCTGGCCTCAATACTCTTAATCTCCTGGGGCCCAAATCCCGTAACCGTCCTCTTGTGTTTTGGTCTCGAAATGCCAGCAGGGCCAATGGGACCCGGGGAATCGGTAATGGGCGCGGATGAGGAGGGTTTCCTCTCGCGAGGTGCTCGTTCGGCCATTGTTGCTGCCATGTGGTCGACAGTGTGTATGGGATGGGGAGAAGGGTGAGGAAGGGAGAGGATGAGCTGATTGCAGTCGTCAAAGTATTGGGACTGTTTGGGCGCGTGGAGCCAATTTGCTGATCCGTGGACGTGAGGCGGGCGAGGCGAGGCGGGGTAGCTGCAGACGCGTTAAGTTGGCGGTGGGACTGTGGGACCTCCCGTGGGCTGGGGAAATGTACCTTACCTTAAAGTACCTTATTCTCCATCCGGTCCTCAAGCGCCTTAACACACAACAACGACGAGAGATCATGGATATGTCCATGCATCAATCACATATACCTTGTTATCCGTTCCGGCCTCTACACCACCGCCTCAGCTCCTCCTTCGACACAATCAGTCAAGCCATTCACTCGAGTGTCGCCCTGGTTGGTACTCACTCACTTCATTGCACCTCGCATCCGAAAGCATCCGCTATCGAGCATCTCGCATATGCACCCAGAACATGCCGTACGCCTCGAGTGCCGCCCACTTGCCTGCCATCATCAGCATCATTTGGCCGTCACCGTTGACCGCCAGATCAGGTTGGAGTGTTTCTCGCGTGATACATGGTATGACATTGTCAACCCCAAACACTCGGCGGATCAGCTTGAGTTGGCTTGAGGCAGAAGCGAGCATTCAAGACAGTTGATGTCGATCTTCATTGTCGGATTAGTGTAATACAAGGGAGTCGAACAACCCAACATTGCCGGCTTTTCACTCGTGCCAAGCCTCCCACTGTGGCCTCTTGTGCACTCTCTCTCGCGCTCGGTACGCACCCAAATGACAACATCAACACGTGAAGGAAAAGGTAAGCGGGGTCGCTCATCTCTTGGAGACCATCGTCTTCAGTTCTTCGCCCAGATACTCAACCACCTTATGACTGATCGATCCCTGGTTGTAGAGATGCTGTGCGAGGCCCTTCACCACTGCCATTTGCTCCTCGTGTGAGAGCCCCGTAATGGCGGTCTCGATGACACTCCCGACGGATGCCTTGTGCACAGCGATGAAGGACTGGTAGTACATGAAGGCAAAGAAGCCCATGATGAACTGGCAATCCATGCGGTCGGTCATGCCTCCATGACCGGGGATCGAGTCACCAAAGTCCTTGATGTTGAAGGTTCGTTTCAGGCCAGACGCGAAGAAGCCACCAAAGGGGGCGATGAGGGACGCAAAGGAAGCCATGGCCAGAATGTGGAATTGCATTGGGCTGACCGAGATGTGTGTCGGTAGGAATGTCCAGGCGTGCGGGATGAAGGGAATATGGTAGATCTTCGCGATGAACACGGGGTTGACCTCGCACTCCAGGCCGGTAAAGATGTTCGCACCCAAGTCGTTGACCGGACAGATGAAGTACTTGCTACGCATGAGCAAGTTGGTAAAGAAGAAGCCCATGATGATGGTGCAGATCCATGCTCCCACGAAGCCTGTCAATGTTAGCCGAGTTTCGTTCGCGACCAGTCGGGCTCGACATACCTTCCACCGTCTTCTTGGGCGAGATCTTGATCAGCTGCGTCCTGCCAAAGGTAATGCCGCAGATATACGCAAAGATGTCGTTGATGATGACCAAGCTCACGGGCAGGAAGAACCAGATCATGCCTTCAAAGATGTTGTTCATGATGAAGTGCGCTTGCACCACAATCAGGTAGAGCGCCATATGAGTCCATGCAAATTGCGTGAATTGGAACTTGTAGTGGCCTTTCTGGAGCGATCCGACGAAGAAGACGAAGCCTGAGCGGGCAATTAGCGGTGTCTGAAGACGTCGGACGAGGGGCCTCACCTATCACGTAGAGCATGAAGCTGATGAATCGGTGATGCGTCGCAAAGGGCAGGAGCACGCGGTCGATGAGCACTACATGCTTGAAGTAGTAGATCACGCTCTCGCCGTACAGGAAATACATGGTCGTCCCGAGAAAGTACCAGTTGAGTGTTTTCGTGAACCGTAATGATCTCGCTCGGCTGGGCACGTTCGAGATGGCGATGACTTCCTTGAAGGAGATGATCTGTACTGCTGTAACGATTATGATGATGTAGATGTGGCCTGCGAACATGGAGCCGAAGAAGATGCCAATCATGACAAAGGTCCAGATGGCGCGAGTGATGAAGGTCTGCTTCTTCTTCTCGAATTCGGAGATTTCGGGCTTCTTGGGCTGTCCGCTATCAGTATCTCACATCGTATCACAGTGCTCCTCTCCTTCCCGTACACACCTTCTCGTCCTCATTCTCCGTGGCCCAGCCGCTAGCTGTGGTGTCTGTCCGGTCCATGCTAGGCTTAGGCCCATCCTTCATCCTGCTAATGTTGCCATTGCGCGTCGGGCTCTTGGCACCATTACTTCGCGTAGGACTCCGCTCGTCGGTAGGAGAGTCGTAGTTGATGTCCGGCATACTGCTCTTGCTCATCCTCCGCTCACGATGATTGAATTTGACGTCCCTCTTAGGTTTGGTCATGCTTCAACGCAGCGAAGCTGCCTGGAGGTCTGCAGCTCCTCGATTTCTGGGTCTATCAGTGCTGTAGCGCAATCGATGGGCGAGACGTAGAGGCTTGTTTGCTGTGCTCGCGGACAGGCGCGGAGAGCTGCGACAATCGGTACCTGAAGCACGTGGGCGCTTCGGCAGTAACGGTGCAGGCGAGATTCGTTCTTTTCACCAGCGCAAAGGGGTGTACGCGCTCATCCCGAGATGGCGTATGGCGAGTTCGGCGATTGGGACGGGAGGTGGTGAAGGTAAGTTGGTAAGGTGTCGCGTAGGCGGCAGAGAAAGCATGGAAGGGAGTTAAGGGTCAGGCAAGTCAGGTTGATGCCCAGCGCACAGAGGGGGTTCGTCGTCATGGCGCGTTGCTTGGCACAACACGTGAAAGAAAGATTGGCGGGTCGCGTCCACATTGCCTTTCGCCGATTCGGACGCGAACGCGGACACGACCGATCATCCTCCATTTCGTCGCTTATTCGCCCACAACGGCAATAACACCACCACCACCACCACCACCACCACCACCACCACCACTCGTTATCCATAACAACACGATATTGGAATTACTTGCTGGATTGATTGATTGGCGGGAAAGATATGGAGAAAGGCGGCCGGCGAAACCATGGCCGAGGACGAAGACTTCTTCTCGGACGATGACCTCGATGCCCTCCCGACCAATACCCTCGACCAACTCGAGCAGCAGGCCATACTCACTTCCCAGCACCCCAAGACGTTCGATGCGCCTGCGAAGCCCGTCGTCCAGCAGCCGTCCCGCAAACAAGCCCACAATGCCTCGAGCCTGACCAGAAATACCGGCCTCAATTCCAAGAATCTGCCCTGGCGAGCCCCTCAGCCAACACGTCTACCGTATGTGACATCCCTATACACTATATAGCCTTTCGCGCAGCGAAAGGTTGTTGTCTTGCCAAGATCCCTAGCCAAGATTGGGGCAATAGAGATCCCAACAGCGCAATCAGCGGTAGCAACCACTGCGATGATACTAACGGAGAACTAGGCCGGCCCAACATGCTGTACAGACTCCCTCAGCGCCTCCTCCAAGCGCTCCAGACCCTCCCTCGTCAGACTACGGCTTCGACGATGAGGATGTCATCGATCTCGATGAGCCCTCTTTGATCATTGAGCCTGCTCCCATGCAACCGTCGGTGCAAGCTCCTTACCAACGACGACAATACGGCAGTAAAGCTCCCTTGGATCCCGAGACCGAGGCCGCATTTGCTGCCGCAGATGCCGAACTTGATAGCCAGACCTTTGGCAGATGGCAGCAAGCACCGCCACAGACATACGGGAATCCAAGTGGCGGATCCATTGACATATCTGCTTTGCAAGCGAGGATCGCCGAGCTCGAGGCTGAGCAGGAGAGATTGCGACTATCGGAGCAGGAAGCCCGGAGTGAGGCACTAGCCAAGCAAGGCGAGATCGCCATCGTACGCAGCAACCAGGAGAGGATCACGAAGCAGTATGAGGCCAGGCTATCCGTCATGCAGCATCTGCATGCCGACGAATCGGCGAAGCAAAAGGCCGAGTTGGAGGCACAGCGCAAGGAGAGACAGAAGATGGAGACGGACAATCGCTTTCTGAAGCACGACTTGGCTCAGGAGGCTGACCGTGCGAAGAGAGGGAACGGTACTGGTCGGTCCAGGGCAGGACCAGGCAACACACAGCTAGGGACCCCAAGGAAGAACAAGAAGGGTGTACTTGGCGACGGCTTCGACGATATCGAGATCCAGATGACGAGCCCTAGCCGCAGCAAAGAAAAGTCGAAAGATCAGACCCCTCAAGCTGGTGCCAAGCGGAGGAGGACAGCAAACGACAGCCCTGCTGCACCTCTATCCTTCACGCAGCCGCCGTTGTCCGTTCGCCATGAAAGCTCTGAACAGGCAGGCGCTTCGTTTGATCAACCCCAGGTTGAGGCTGTCGCTGTCAAAGATGGTTCCAGGTACGCGTTCATGCAGCTCCTTCTCAATCATCGCCCTTACGAAGGCCATGAACGATCTGTAGAGGCCATGGCGAAGTATGCGTTCCCATCCAAGCCTCATAAGACGATTTCTTCACTATTTCTCGACGAGATAACCTCACTCACTGTCAAGGACGACGAAGAAATATGTCTACAGGTGGCGCGAGTGCTGCTCCGCATGTGGTGTCGCTGTTTGGAAGAGAAGTACTTCGTCCCGTTTTACTTGGTTCTCGACATGCTTCGTTTTTCGCTTCGAACGGAACTTGCTGCGACCAAGTTGCAATTGATCGAAGAGGCCGTTCCGCTCTGCACCCGGTGCATTGAATACGTTGCTACGGCGCGTGCTCGTGCGACCATCAATCGAAACTTCGCTGCAAGCCTGGATCGCGCAGATATCGAGAAGCTTGCAGACGAGCGGGAAGTTGACGAGACTCTTGACTTCCTACACGAATTGTGCGAGGCTGCTTCGCTTTCTGCCGAGCGCAAGGAAGTCTTTTGGAGCAATCTTGAAGTGTATTTCGTTGTCTCAATGCTCAACAAAGCGCAACCACTCCATGAAATCATGACAATGCTGCGTATGCTTGGCTCGTCTGCCAGGCCGACGTCTCTTGGAGTGATTTCGAGAGAAATCGGAAAGCAGACCGAGCAAGAAAAGCAGCTCGTGGACTGCCTCACGAACCTGCTCTTTGAGAACCTAGACGCGCCGCCGGACGAGCCGAAATATTCCGAGGATGAGACACTCGAAGTGAGAATCGAGGTTTTGAAGGTCTTCAGGGAATTCTGTCAGCGAGATCATGGGACATCCGTACTTGCAGGACATCGAAGCGTTATTGGGAGACTGGTCAGGTTTCTCGATGCGCAGGTTGCTAAGCTGTACCGGATACGCCCACCGGTGGGCCTGGACGACTCAGCTGCTGAAAAAGTCACCTACCGTCTCATTGCCGACACTATCAATCGCACTACCCGACTGCTATACCATCTCCTTTGCACATTTGACGATCCGCAAATCACGATCCAGAAACTGCAGGTCGTCCATGGAGGCTATCACAAATTCATTGTCAGCCTGACTCGTATCGCTTTCACGGAACAAGTCGCCTTTGAGGCTGGCATTGAGAATGAAGTGTCCGAAGCAGCGCATAGCATTCTCGACAACATCCTGAATTCAGAAGGTAAGCTTCATTGTACGCAGCAAGATAAATACATGTCTGACACATCCTAGACGGCGAAGCTGTAATGAAAGCCTTTGAGACGCCTCGCAGTACAAAAGGGCCTACCGCCGAAAATAAGCCCAGCGAGGAGACTCATGACGGCGACATCAGTATGAGCCAGCCGGATTGAGGCGAGACTTGGTCAGATCCCGTCGACGGTTGTGAGCTCAATCCCAACATTTAGATCTACAGCCAGTCACGTGCCAGCTCAGTTTCGACGTCACCTCCCCAGGAAGCTACTTCTACCACCGAGCTCGGCGGAATTGACGCGGGGTTGCTGATACGCGGATATTACTATATGTAACACGCGACTCACCCTTCACGTGCCGTCTCTACTCCTACTTGCAGTTGCATCTCGTCCATACGTTGCAGCACTTCGGCGGTCGAGAATTATGGCCGAGCTACCTAGGAACGTCGGCTGGGTCGGCTTGGGCCTTATGGGCTTCCCGATGGCCAAGAACCTCTTGAAGAAGATGGACGCGGAGACGCAGTTTTACGTGTACGATGTCATGCAAGAGAATGTTGAGAATCTTGTGCGGGAGGGAGAAGGGAGAATACACGCTTGTGAGAGCAGTAAGGAAGTTGCAGATAAGTCCGTATGCACGGATCCTTGCCCCCAAACGTCTCAACACCATCGGCCAAGCTTCTGAACAACGATTATGTGCGGCGTCACCTGCTGACGCACTGGCAGGATATCATTCTTTCCATGGTCCCCGAGGGCTCGCACGTGAAAGCTGTCTACCTGGATGAATCCGATGCCGTTCTCCAATCTCCTCTGGGCAATAAGATTCTCATCGATTGCTCCACCATCGACACCGCCTCCTCTCTTGCTGTCCGCGACGCCGTCGCTTCTCAACATCCCCAGGCTCGCTTCTACGACGCTCCAGTCTCCGGCGGCGTCATTGGAGCCGAGAAAGGAACCTTGACATTCATGCTTGGCTGCGCAGAAAACAATCCAGACAAAGAACTTCTCACGAAACTCCTGCACCTGATGGGCGGTAACGTCTTCGCCTGCGGAGGCGCTAGTCTGGGCCTGGTCGCGAAGCTCTGCAATAACTACTGCTCCGGTCTCATTGCCATTGCCGTCTCGGAGGCCATGAATATCGGTATCAAAAGCGGCATGGATCCCCGCGTCCTGGCCAATGTCTGGCATACGAGTACGGCTCAGAGCGCCATCTGCGATGACTGGTGTCCTGTTCCGGGGCTTTGTCCCGAGGCCCCTGCGAGCAAGGGATACCAGGGTGGGTTTCGGGTGCAGCTGATGAAGAAGGATTTTGGACTTGCGGTTGATGCGGGTCAGATGGTTGGAGCCAGGCTGGCTTTGGGAAAGGAAGGGTTGGGAGTTTATGAGGGGGCTTGTGAGGATGAGAAATGTAGGGATCTGGATTCGAGGGTTGTTTATCGATACCTTGGGGGTGAGGAGGAGTGGAAGAACAAGGGGGAATTTGACGAGCGGGTGGATATGAAGAGGGATGAAACTAGGCGGTTGATTCAGTTGGGCAGAGAGGTTGAGGCCCAGAGGAAGAGGGAGGAAGAGGGAAAGTCGCTGTGATAGTGGCGAAAGGGGAGCGAAGCCGGTGGCGAGAGCAACAGCGTCAGACATTGTGGAGAGATCACGATGTGCTGACTGACTTTAGAGGATTACAGCGTCTTTCCACAGTGGAACGCTATTGTCTTCACGAGAATGATAGCCAAACCCAGAGCAACAGCGAGGCGGATAGAGTAAAATAGAGAATACTCCGATATGCGAAGAGGCTGTATGTCTCAGCCGTGGTTGCATCGTTCGGCATGCGGCGGAGATGCGTCTTCTCAATTGTGGTCTCACAACATACAACAGGACTACTTAGTGTTGAGAGAAGGTCCGCATCGTTTGACACGCTGGTGTCCTCTCTTAACGTGGTCTCGTCCCCAAGAAGCGGTTGGCCTTGCATGCCACATGCTTAAAAGGGGCGCCTCAGGGCGCTCGCGGATCAACTCAATGATTGAGGCAGTGCATTTCTCTCAAGATACCTCCAATCAATTGGGTGGAATAGTACAAGGCACCGGGAAGATGTTGGCTTGCATCCATCAGCCTAGTGTCGTCTGCTGCAGCAGAGGCACAGCAGAATCCGTCCCAACTGAGCGGTTGGCACCGCTCGCTATTGCATACCAATCGCGCAAAGCCGAGGAGGCGAGCTTTACCTTGACAGCGAAGAATTGAGGTGTTCAAGCGCTGCATGCTTGGCAACGTGCATCAGGCAACGTCTAGTTCGCAAGGTCCGGGCTTAACATATCGACGTGGGGTGAAGTACGCAACAGATGGAGGTAGATGACGCTCAAGGGACGTGTTTTAACCTGTGATGGGAGAATGGCACGATCACGGCATTCCGTCTCGTCAGTACTAGTCGCCTCGATCCAACGACGTTCCACGTCCAGAGTCTGTCGACGTTCAATTATCTTGTTCACGCTCTTGCCGGAGTCGGTGGTATCCTCGTCAGTGTTCTGGGTAATCCTGACGCCCAGCTCAGGGTAATGTTGCTAAACAACCTCTAGCAATACCAGCGTTGTTAGCTGCAGACCCGTGCTCAGACAAGTCATTGAAAAGGGTCGAGTTGGGAGCCGTTCAGAACTTCGCGAGTGTGGCATAGCAGTCCCCTATGGCCCTTTACTGGATCGAAATATTGCGCTTCAACTTTTGGGCAATTGCTCAGGAGGAGAGACCACTTTAACAATCTTCCCGTTCGTGGCACGAACATGGCATGCTTCTGTCCCTCCTGCTCTTGTGGGGGTGCGCTTTCGCATCAACTCTCCATTGCGGATGATGAGAAGCGGCCTGGCGATGGCATCGAAGCATGGTAATCGAGATTCGCTTTGAGACAAGTGCGTTTACAACGCATTGGTGCGTGTATGTATCATGATCTCTCCAGCAGAACCAGTAGAGCCTTCAATCAGTACGTCTATTCTACATCACCAATCAAGACATCAGTATCTTGGAAGACCTTCACGCCAGCTGCTTGGATGAAGAAAGGCGACAATTCCAGCTTTCAGGCTCCAGCAAGAGCAGATAGGTACAGCCATGGGGCTCGTGCTAATGTCCGCTGTACTTGCCGAATAAGACATCGGTCTCTTGGACATCCTTCCAGTTAGATCCGTGGACAGAACGAGGCAGCAATATCCGCGTTTCACCATGGGACTCGTGCTGACGGCAGTGGATGGCCAATGTCAGGAACCGGTGATCATAGCGGCAGCGCTGTTGCCGGTGTTGTTTGTCCGGGGTAGAAAGATTTGTGCGCAATGCAGCACGGGCAGCCTCATCAAGAAGGGGTCGCCACAAAGTAAAGTGAGCGTTGGGGGCCAAGAGACCTTGCTGCGATTGCCGCCTCGAGTCTCAGCAGTAACCAACGTCAAGACGAAGGTATCCAGGGACTGGTCACGCGGCTGGCCCGGCGCCTGGTGTCGTACTCTTACATTTTCATCGTCGTCTATATACCCTTCACAAGTTGTCCAAGGGAGACTCGCCGGTCGTAACGCCACGCTCGCGGATCGACTTCAAAATGATCCGATCACCACTCGCCCCTCGAAGATCCAAACTTCAGGTACGACCATTGGTGGTCCCATTAGTACCCGAAGGTTGCGGCGTCATCTCGCGGATCATCTGTTTGAGCTCGGCGATTTCATCCTTGAGCTTCTTGAACTCCACCATGTTCGCGTCTTTCACGACGTTCGGGCTGCTCTCTTTCACGCGCTTGCTCCAGCCGGTTCCCTCCACGTCCAGCTCGCCTTCCAGTTGCTCCCAGTCCTCGATAGTATCGTCGTCTTCTTCCCGGCGGCTGCGGTTGAAACGCACTTTCCTCGCCGTTCTCGTCTCCAGTAGAGCAGTAACGCAGAGGAGAGGCGAGTATATGAATCCCATCACGATGTCGTTGAGCTTCTCATACTGCGCTTTCGGCATCCACCACTCGAAGGGGATGATGAGCAAGAATATCTCGATCAGGTTGAAGGGCGCAATGAAAACGTTCTCATCCGGTGCTCGTACAAATTGCATCGTCTTCGCCGCAAACAGGGCGAGGTACTCGTCGGTTGCATTGTCGTAAATGTCTTCGTACGCCGAGTTGTAGAGCGCAATCAGCACGTTCAACAAGATGACGATAATAACGAAGTTGTAGATGTAGTAAAGAATCAAACCAAATGGGGGCTGGAAGTTGTCCCAGTTATCGAAGTCCGGGTCACCCAAGATTGCAGTGAGCATGGCTTTGATGATGAAGTTCGCAGCCGTGATTTGCTCATCCACTTGATCCATGCCGATGAACCCTTGGAAAAAGCCGATTAAGACCACAATGAGTAGTGCGAAGAAGATCAGCGACTCCTTCATCATCACCTTCAGAACGACCAGCATGGCGCCGAAGAAGCGGACACTGTCCAGATACAAGAGCAACCGCATCCAGAACATGGGTGCTGAGAAGGCCAGGAAGTTGTAACTCTGGGTATTCAACGCAGTACGCGTTTCGTTGCCCCACGGGTGCGCGAGCGCAACGCATCGCAACACGAACGAGACGGTAAGCAAAGTGTACAGCGTCGAGTTGAAAATGTTCCAGAAGCCTGTGATCGTTAGGATTGCGGCACACATAAGACTCGCGCTCTGCATCATCAATCCACGTACCGAAGTAGAATCGACCAATCTTGATAAATTTGGACATCTCGTCACAGATGAAACCAAGAGTGAAGATGTAGAGTAATCCCTCGACCACATCAAGCTCACCTCCAGGGTTGATAGTGTTGATCGCGCCCGTGTACAGTCCCAGGAAGATCAGACTGAACATGATTTGCAACAAGTTCTGGTATTGCGGCACGCGCATTCGGTCGGGGTCAAAGTGATCCCAATAGTTCGTGGAAGTCTTGAGCTTGTAGTCGACGAATCTGTTCGGGTCATCCTCATCTTGGACCAGCCAGCCGCGCCAGAGGTGATTGATACACTTTTGATACCCGGAGCTGCCAATCACACGGACGGCATGCAGGTCCACTGCCTTCTCTATGGCGTTGGCCGACTTGGTGTCCTCCCCATCGACGAAGATACTGTATCTCTTCAACAGCACCTCTTGCATGAGGTAGTGATTGTCCTCTTCCTCCTCTATCAGGTGCTTGGCCAGGACTTCGCAAGCCGTGGCTCTCAGCTGGTGCAGATCGGCGTCCCACAACTCCAGTAGGGCCTGACGTTTGAACCAATGCTGAACAATCAGCAAGCAGAACACCACGCAGGCGCTGTGGTCTTCATTCGAGCCCGAGACCTTGCCGGCGGTCTTGGCCGTCTGGATGACAGCATCGTCGAGAACATCGCTGTGCGGCTTGGTGATGCGGTCTTCGGGCAGTTCGCAAGGAATGACTTGCTCGAGCTGGTATTTCAGGCGGAGGGCTGTGTACGTGACTTGCTTCGCGGGTATAGCTGAGGTGATCTGTTCGTCGCGGTTGCTCGGGAGAAGGTGGGCGAGCTCATCGTGGAGTCCAGGCCGGTTGGACTTGTTGCCGTCGAAGAGTCTATGTATCGTCCGTCAATCACATGCGCGCTGTATGAAATGGGGAGTGAAGTCGAGATACTTGGTCCATTTCACCATCTTGAGAGCTCGGTGGGGCGGCAGTGATACGGTAGCTGTCGAACTCTTTCTCGTCCGGTCTAGGGGATTTAGGCCCGTGTTGGAGCTTTACTCATAGGAATTATGGTATTACTAGGCGTGGGATGGAGTTGTTGGTAGCAGAGTCGGCGATGCACGTCGTCAAACCGGTTTCTCAATGTCGCGGAGCGCTTGGCGATCGTCGTCATGCTCGCTCGCGTGGCTGCATTGACTTCTGCTTCCAGTCTTCTCCGCGTGCCTCGCGTCTTCCCGCTCTATAATCCGTCACGACTTCAGCTGATCACGCAGACACCTCAAGACACTCAACAGTACGAGGCGCGTCACGCCCATCGACATCGAACGCATCAGTGTCACCAGCAGATATGCCGCCCAAGAAGAAAGCGCGTGCGTCTCCCGAACCGCAGGCGGCCAAAACACCGACACCGACATCCACGGCCGCTTCTCCCGACGAAGCAGCGCTCAATGACCCCTGGACAGACGACGAGGAGATTGGCCTGTTCAAGGGCTTGATGAGATGGAAGCCGACCGGTACGCCGTGAAGACGCGCGATCGACACACGCATCGCTGATGGAGCTGCCAGGCTGATGACCTGCAGGAATTCATAAACACTTCCGACTCATGTGTCTCCACGCATGGCTACTGGAGAACAATCATATACATCCTCGAAATGAGCACACGAAGCCAGCCGGGATCTGGCGGAAACTGAGCCAGATGTACGATCTACCCGCACTGGACGCGAGGGAAGACGCGCGACAGCTTTCTCCACTGAGGACGGGCGGAGAGCAAGACGAGATGGACGAGGACAAAGGCAATGCACTCGATGACGACATCTACAGTGTCGCGGCAAACAAGATCGGTACTGACGAATTTGAACTGCCGCCGGATAATGGCTTTGAAGAGGAGATGTGGGAGAGGAGGCTTCCGAAGAAGCCAGACGAGGAGATCGATGCGGAGCTTGTCGAGATCAACATGGCAGCGGAAGCCCCCATACGCTTCACTCCTAGCTTCAGTATTGAGCCAAGTGAAGCGGCAACGCCTTCATCAAAGGCCGTGAAGTCGAAGAGGGGCAAGGGTGGTCGTGCGGGTGTTGCCACAGCTCCGAGGAGGAGTACGCGGAAGACGGAAAGTGTAGCAGACAAAGAAGAAGAGAACGACGAAGAAGACCGAGATGGCGAGGAAGAGAAGGAAGAGGATGGAGAGGACGAGGACGAGGAAGAAAGCGGAGAAGAAGAGGAAGAAGCTTCTCAGGCTAGTACGCCTGGACCAAAGGGAAAGAGGACTTCCAAAGCTACGACAAGAAGCAAGACGGCCAGCAAATCCAAAGGTCGAAGTCGAAAGGGAAGGTAAAGGAAGCTGGTCAACAATTGGCGAATGCTGAATGATACTCATGACATGCCCACTTCCTGTAGCTTCTCCACCTCGTCGAGATGGAACCTCGACCCAGAGGAGTCAGAGAGAGACCATCGGATCGCAGTGTGAGCCTACTCGATGCTCCAAAGTCGCGCACCGACCTCGTCGCGTCTTGCGTCTTAAAGTTGGTCGTCTGAGGATAAGGAGTGGGTAATCTACAGCGCACCCGATATCGCCGTCGTAGTCAGACCTCACATGGTCACTACTTCGTATCGTTTCTTGGACAGAGTTGCTCGAGGCAGAAACGGCGGAATGATTCCGACGGCACTGCCGGCACGCGCATCTACTTCACCTTCAAAGCAGCATTTATCACAAGGTCAATACCAGCGAGCGATGGTTTCATCATGCGTTGGAGACTCGACCTAAGCTCGGTCTTCGTGTACCGCTTCGGAGATTCTGCGCAGGAGACCGACACAAGCCTTCTGATGAACTTCGACCAACGAGCACGCCCGGGTTTTCGGCCTGTCTGATGGAAAGCCGCGAGATGCCCTGGATCGGGTTATCGCCTTAGACTAGAAGCATGCCGAGGAGCAACAACTACCGACGGTAGCAAATTGAAGGCTGCGGAGCTAGCAACCATGGAACCCTCAAACGCTGACAACATGGAAACGAGGACCGTTTCAGCTCGGCTCCCCAGCTGTCGGAGTCCGGCCTTTTCCGCCCACACCTGGCCAAGTACATGGGCACAATGTTGCGCCGATAGACTACATCCTGTAAGTACTATGCGAACACTACCATAATACACGAAACCCTTGGGATGACCAACAGGGCGGACTTCACAGATGATGGCGACGACAAGTCCTACCCGAAGCGGCGTGAGAATTGTGGAGGTGGGACCGAGGGACGGTCTGCAGAATCTCAAGAGCCATGCTTCGACAGAGATGAAGGTCGAACTCATTCAACGCCTGAGGAAGACTGGACTGAAGACGATCGAACTGACTTCGATTGTCTCTCCAAGAGCTGTTCCTCAGCTTGCCGACTGCAGAAGGCTCTTGTCCACCAAGGGTATTCAAGACCTCCAGGAAGATGACGAGCTACGACTTCCGGTCCTGACGCCCAACATGAAAGGATTGGACATCGCCATGGAACATGGAGTGAAGGAAGTTGCCGTCTTTGTTAGCGCCAGCCAAGGTTTCAGTAGAGCCAACATCAACTGCAGCGTTGGAGAAGGACTGAGTCGCGCCCGAAACATCTGTGAACGGGCAGCCATGGAACATATTGCGGTTCGAGGATACGTCAGCTGCATCTTCTCCGATCCATTCGATGGACCAACCCCACGGCAAAAGGTCGTTAGCGTTGTGGAGGAACTGTTGCAGATGGGCTGCTATGAGGTCAGTCTGGGCGACACCTTGGGTGTGGGAACAGCGCTCGATGTGCAGGACCTTCTGCTCTGCCTGTCCGAATCCGGGATTAATATGGAACGTCTGGCCGGTCATTTTCATGATACGTACGGTCAGGCTGTTGCCAATGTCTGGGCTGCTCACCAATGCGGCCTCAGGGTCTTCGATAGCAGTATTGCTGGATTAGGCGGGTGTCCTTACTGCCCTGGTGCCAAGGGTAATGTCGCAACCGAGGACCTGATCTATCTTTTCGGCCGGGCAGGAGTCGAGACCGGTGTCGATCTGGACGAGATCGTCGAGGTCGGCCATTGGATCACGACAATGCTAGACATATCGAACGAAAGTCGAGCCGGCAGCGCGTTGGCTGCCAAACGCGCGTTGTCGCCGCCCAAATTCGAGTACAGCAAGCGTGTAAGGGAATCCTGGAGTACTATGCTTCCCAAAGATGGCAGCTTAGGCATTGAAGTATCCGGCACCAGCATTCAAATTCTGTGGAAACAACTAGATTCGCTGTGGAACGGTCGATATGGGCTTCCTCGTCCTCTGGTATAGTCTTGGCGCTCCTTATTGTCTGATCAAGGGATGATCGATGCATTTGCACGCACGACAAGCGGAACAACCTTCCTGCTGCACCTGTTGCGCTACCTTACGACCTGAGTGTTGTTTCCTATGCCCTGATGATTTGGTATGCTTGTCTTGCTTCGGTCCTGGGCCTCGCAAGTCGTGTCCACTCATCGGCTGTGAACTGAGCACAGCTCTGCGGGAGTACTTGACTCTCGGCCGAGGGAATTACCAGCAAGCACTTTCAATCACTTGAGCTGGAACTCCGGAGGCCTGCCAAGCGCCGGATATGGACGTACGAGATACTGTCCACCTCGACTGTTCTCGATGCTTGAACTTAGCCACTGAACCAGTGCAAACGATCTTCGCAGAGCTTCATGCAAACGGCAAAAGCGTAGAACAGCCAGAGGCTTCCATCCAACATCTAGCGGCAGGAGGCGTCGATTTCAACGAATACCGACAGACGCGCGCTCCGGCACGCATCCGATAGCGATATCTAGTTCGAAGCGGAGACCAGGATCTTCAGAGGTACCGGCTGCTTTGTTGGATAACCGGATGCCGCGCTGCTTCTGGGCGTGGCATTGGCCACGCTGTCGTGATCCTTGCACGACTCGGGTACTTGAGGCAAGGTTGACCACTTACGGTAGATGACCGCAATATCACTGGGCACTTGGACACGTTGTGGCCGGAAAGAGGCCGGAATGGTGAATTCATACCAGTGAGAACTAGTGCCTTAGCTCGCGGGGTCTATCTACATATTTCTGCGCACTAGCTTCTCACGTCGCGTGCATGTGAATGGCGCAACGAGCTACATACATAGCTGGAACATTTGCGCTCGACTACTATGAGGGCATGGGAAAACCCCCACCTGTTCCTCATCATCCGGACAAGGATACATCTTGCTCTTCAACACGAACCAACCCCGAACCTGCCGCACACCCTCTCTTGTCCTTGAACAGTTACTAGCTATCAAAGGCATCTTTTTTCGAGCGGATTGTCTTGTGATATAGCCAAAAAAAACACATCAGTGCTTTGCAACGCCGCCGCCGACTGTAGCGACCTGTAAGGACTTTGAAAGATGAGCCACGACAGGAGAGAGCCCAAGAGGGCGCGACAAGCCTGTTTGAATTGCAGGCGCAAAAAGGCGCGTTGCTCAGGGGAGAAGCCGATTTGCGCCTTCTGTGCTCGTCTCAACCAGCCATGCGAATGGGATAGTCCGTCGTCGGCAGAACTCCCTTCCAAACCTTCGTCGTCTCTCCGAAGAGCCTCCAGCTCTGCGCAGGACAGCGGACTGGCAGCAAGAGTGGCATTGCTCGAGGCCAAACTCAGCCTGTTGAACGACGAACCGACGGGGGCTGTGTCGGGAATCACATCAGCTTCCACGGGCACGCCAACCTCACATCAGACGACTCGGGGCAGAAGAAAGCGCGACATCTCCCTCGAGATTGATCCCTTCAACAGCTCTGCGCCGACTTCGAATGACTTCTCATCGTTGCCGGATAGGGAGATATTCAGACACCTGATCGATGTGTATTTTGAACATAACCATAACCAGCCCTACACTTACTTCCACGAGACATCCTTCAGACGCAGCTTTGAAGACGATGTCCTCCCCGAATACCTCATGCTTGCATTTGCGGCGACAGCCTGTCGCTTTTCCAACCATGAATTTTACGAAGATCGCCGAGTGGAGGCAATGACAACCTATGCGAATTCAGCTTGGCACCGCATCTACGAAGACTCATTTTCCTACGAAACACAGCTGGAGTTCTCGATGGTGCAAGCTACGGGCATGCTGGCAGCAATCGACTTCACATGTAAGAGGAGACACAACCCACGACCGAGCATGAGCTGATGACATGCCAGCTGGCCATTACAAACTTGGATGGGTGAAATTTTCTCTGACGATCCGTTTCGCGCAAGGTCTACGATTGAATGAGGAGATGGGCGACGACTTGCCCATCTACGAACAAGAAGAGCGCCGCCGAACATTCTGGTCTGTGTATCTTCTTGATGCCCTGATCAGCCTCGGCCCGAATCGCCCAAGATCTCTTCTCGACGCGGACTGCAGCGTTCGTCTGCCGTGTCATGAAGACCTGTTCCGGAATGGATTGATCAGTGATGTGGAGCCCACATTGGAGGCTGTCATTGATGATCCCACGGCTCCCAATCACCAGAATCTCGACGTAAGAAAGAATCGAGACAACTTGAATAGAGTTGATCAGACAGGCTGACAGCCAGCAGTACTTTGCAATGACCGTCACGATGGCTTCCGCTCTCGGACGATTCATTCGGATGGCGATGAAGCGTACGCCGAAGAGCCACGTCGTGCCATGGGACCCGCGGTCGCCGTACTACGAAGTCCACAGCATCCTGCTCCACTTCGAGTCGCTGTCGCCCTGCGCGGTATCAACGGTCACCGAAACGCTGCAGTATCAGTTTACCTTCGACGGCGCCGTGGACAAGCAGCGGGCTGGTCACTTTCTCTACTCGCATGCCATGTTCCACCTGATCCATTGTCTCCTCAACCATCCGTTCATCCTCCATCACATCCTCCAGCCTTGCATGGCGCCCGTCCCTCTGAGTTGGGTGCAAGAGGCCTTGACCCGATGTCACAAGCATGCCACGGAGCTGCTAGCGCTGTTACACGATGCACAGCAGTACGGCCGCTTGGTGCAGTCCAGCTTCTACGGATACTGTGCCTTGGCAGCCGGGGTCATCCATCGACTCTACGAGAGCCACGAAGACCCCGCAACGGCAGCAGCGTCTCGCGACCGATCCTGGGCGGCTCTGGCATTCCTGGACGCGAAACCGGTGCGATGGCCGAGCTTCGCCAACATGGCCCTCTCCCTCCGCTCCTTCAAGCCCGACATGGACACGGCCAAGGCCTTGACAAACGCCATGGCGCTCGCGCAGAAAGCGACCATCAAGGACGGAAATGTCCTCTGGACGCTGTTAGACTACGCCAGGATTCCCGAACTGAACCCCGTGGCGTCACCGACCATGATTCCGGCGACGTCAACACCGTCTGCGGGACCCAGCCGAGAGCCTCAGGATCGGTGGGGGAGCCAGACGCCTGGTTGGGCCAGCGCTGCGAACCCCGGTCAGACGCCCTTCGAGCAAGCTGACCCGGCGTACGTACGAGATGTGTACACGGAACCACAAGGTACGGTGGGGACGGCTGGCATGTGGTCTCCCTTCCTCCGGAACGAGCCTGCGGCCGGTTATGCGGATGCTCAGGTGGAAGAGCAGATGGAGCGGCAGATTTGAAATTTGATGCGATGCAGATTCCCGCCAAATAGTCCGCCTCATCATTTGGCCCCAATATCACCGTTCTCGTCAATTCCTTCCAACAAGTGGGATCATGGGCAGGCAGGCAGGCAGGCAGGCAGGGACACAAGGGTCTGAACTCGGCACATTGTCCGACAGACAAGGGATCGAAGATGGAAGCTATGACCAGAAGCTCGTTAGCAGATGCCCACTGAGATTTGCTCCTTGCACGAGGCTCCTTGTGATCCACGACAGACTGTGCAGCGTCTCTGCATATCGGATTATTGTCATACTCGACGACTGCTACCGCTGATTGCGTGCCACTCGAGACACCGTCGGCCCTGGGTTCTGGTCAGGATTCTCGGGGAGATTAGAGCCTTGTGCTGCGGACAGAAGCTGTACCGATAACAAATGATATATGATCATGATGGTATCATTGCCCAAGGACACTACTCCGAACTGCCAAGTGAAATGCTACACAGGAGTCCCCCCGTCCAGCTCCCCGATTGCAGCATCTTCCCCTCGAGCCGTTGCTTTGCGCAACAACTCGACCTCGACCCGTTCGCTCTACATCGCGGAGCGGAAGCGTCTCCGAGCCCACATCAAAGGCATCATGGTAAGTCACCCTCCCCCTCTCCGCAGGCCCCACGAAAACTCGACTCAAAAAGAACCCGGCAGGCGCTCCTCCATCGAAAACCAAATCCGAACGCCGCTCGAAGCCCAAACGCCCATAGAACTCCGGCCTTCCCGCCACGACACACCCAGCAAAACCCCGCGCGACCATCTCGCCGACCGCACGCTCGACCAGCAGGCTGCCGATGCCTCTCCTCTGCCATTGCGGCGCGACGGAGACGGGACCGAGGCCAAGCCAGGCCTTCGCCTCGCCGTCGATGAAAACAGGAGACGCGGCGAGGTGTCCGATGACGCTTTCGTCCCCGTGGTGATAGGCAACGAGCGAGAGGACGAGGGCGTGGTCTTGGCGCAACTTGTCCACGATGTCGCTTTCGCTGTGGTGGAGGTGGGATTTGGATGCGAAGGCGGCGAGGATGAGGTGGCGGATGCGAGGGATGTGTTCTGGTGCTTCCCGATGAATTTGAATGTCCTCCATGTCGCAGGTCCCGCGTATCCTAGTAGCCATTTTTATTATTGTTGTTGTGGGTGTTGCTAGAGGGGAGCTACTAGGTACTCCAGGTCAGTCGAGCTCTCCTTGTTCTGTCGCGGGAAATCGGAGCAACGTTTTTCCGCTCGAGTCTATGCCTTTAGATGATGGTTCGGCTCGGTCTTCCAATAAGTGTTTCACAGACTACAGCTAGGCGGAAATTGAGGAGAAGATGTTCATCATACATACAGCTGAGGTTGGCGGCGCTTAACAATCCCAACCAATCACATGCGTCGGGCAATACTCATGTTCGAACACAACGCAGCACAAACTTGGAAGTATGGGGATTAGATGCACAAGATCGGGACTGCACATTAATATATACTATCAACACTGGCTCGAGCATGCTACACGAGAGCGCCCCGCGCTCAAAACGCACCACTCAGACACCCATTCTACTCTCGCCCAGAAAAACACCCAAATGCAATGCCAATCAGAGTATTTCTGTACCGTCGTTTCCATTTCCAAGACACCCATAATGCGCACATGAGACCACTGTCCGGTCGGTCAATCCATCAATCGCTCAAACATCAGTCAGCCTGACAGGCTCCAACTTCAAAATCCAACTGACATCCTATCTCCAAGAAGCTCCGACTCTTCCTTCCTCCGCGATCTTGCCGCTGACATCTCTTCTATCCCTCAGACTATACGGATTGCCATCCGCAATGTCGGCACCAGTACGGCTGATGACACGGCCCTTCTGCGGACTCGGCGTACGCGACTGCTGAGGAGTAGGAACGCCGTACTGGTTCATACCGCGCGGAACGTGGCGGTCGTCCACCTGGGGGAAATGCGTCTGTCCAAGCGGAACGGCACCACGGACACCACGCGTAGCAGAGGCGAGATCGCCGTAGAATTTACCCTTGGGTGATGCGTTGTTGGGGTGCCCGTTACCACCGGTAAAACTGGGCGAACTTTCCGAGTAGACAGAAGAGGTTGCAGTCTGGTTGGAAGTGACAGTCGCAGTACGAGCAACTCCGATTTCCGCGGGCTCGTGTTTCTCGCCATGATAACGCTGGAAATCATCACCATCGCCTGGATCTGGGTATTCACCTTCGTCTTCACCTGGTGGCGGGGTGGGAGGGTTCATCTTCAATGGCTGCGGCTGGAAAGAATCGTGACGATCGACTTCCACCCGCGGCAGGGTTGGGCTGGCGGCGTAGGAGGGTGCTTGTCTGTGGTGGCGGAGTGGAGTACCGAGATCCGACATGGCCTCTTCGTCGAGCACGTACCAGTTGTCGTTGAGCAAGCCTTGCTTCTGTTGGGACTTGACGACGGCACTCGAAGGCGCGGTGTCAACACGGTGGGGGCTTCCCGGGCGGGCAGAGTAGAAGGACGCAGTCTTTCCCGCGTTGGGACGAGGCAATGGAGGAATGTCCCCGAAGTCAATGACCGATGTGTTCTTTGCATGGCTGACGACGGAGCTCGCACGAGAGCGGTGACCAGCTCCGACTTCTTGACCGGAGGCTCGACCAGAACTTGGTCCCTGGTGCAGGCTGATCTCATCGAAATGCGGCTGTTGATCGTATTGCTGTTGATCGTATTGCTGTCGCGATAGACGAGCGGAGTTGGGGTTGTGTGGCGAATAGGTGTAGTCCGAGTCCGTTCTGCTGTGCCCAAATGGAATGGTCCTTGCCTCGGGAGCCTTGGCTGTCGAGTGCACACTGAGGGTACTCCCGCTGAGGTATCCCGGCTTCTTCTCCGACATGTCGGTGGAGAGGGAGGAGACGGTAGCCTCGCTGTTCTTGTACTTGTGCTTCTGCGACCGCGACCGCGATCGACGGATGCTGCCGGTCAGATTGTCCTCGAGTGGGTTCATATCCGGCGGCATGCGGGCAATCTTCCGGAACATGACGATGAGGTACAGGTCCAAGGCAATGCTGATCAAGTGCAGACCGGCCAGCACGACGCTCGCAATGAATGTTGCGAAGATGAGCTTGGTGGTGGCGACATTGGTGGTGAAGAAGCTCGTCCACCTGCCGTCGACGCCGGGCTGCTCGTTGTAGTTCTGGTTGGCGTAGAGGGCGACGAAGACGTAGAAGGGGATCAGACCCGTGTCCATGAAGAGGGCGAAGAAGTGGTAGCTGGAGCTGGTGGCCGGTGTGCGTCCCTTTGCCGGTCGGAGCAGGTGGTAGATGGCGTACATGGTGATGACCACGTCCCAGGCCGGCTATTGCACGTGATATCAGCATTGATCATTGATTCCGGTGGTAGGATGAGGGATTGAAGGAGAGGAGATACTACTTACGGCAACTCGCGTGATCCAGCCGGGGCCGTCATTGTCCATCTTCAGGCAGATGACGCAGACCAAGACCCCGAGTGCGCCGACCTCTTGGACGACACGCAGCAGCAATTGGCCCCATCGCGACCAGACGATATCGCGCTTTGTGTTGGGCGGCAGTGGCTCGAAGTGTGTGACGGGGTTGTTGACGATCATGTAGCTGTCCGGGTGTTGGTTGAAGTTGATGAGCGGCTTGCCCTCCTGCTGGTGCTGCGCCTTGCGCTTCTGGCGCTCCGCCCGGTCCGCCAGCGCGGCATAGTGCGCCTGAGTGGCAGCTCGCGGATTGAAGTCGGAATATGGGTATGCGATCTGGCTGTTGCGAGGAGCCGGGTCGTAGAGGAAGGGCGGGTCGGAGGCGCCCATCTCTCGCTCGTAGGGAATGTGAGTGTGTGACAGAAGCGAGCCTCACGGTATCATATCATATAATAAGAGTCGGGGAATGCGCGACGAATGGCGGAGGCGGGAAGCAGGCTGGTGAAGATGCGCGGTGGATGCGGTATGGTGGATGGGGGAAGATGGATTGCTGCCGGCATCTTGCTTGCACACTGTATACAAAGATCGGGGACCCTGGCAACCGGCTGATCAATCACCCGCTCCGCCATCGGCTGCAGATCCGAGAGTTCGTCACATGACATGACATCAACGGCGCTGTTTCACCCGATCCGTTTCCGTACATGTATCTCAATTTCAATTTCTCTCCTCCCAACACACATCCATCTGCACATGTCGCGACTTGGTACGACCGCGTTCGTCTCCAGAAGCTGTCGGCAGGCTCAACAGTATGGCACCCTCATCAGGCGACCTACAGGCCATGCAGGTCTCCGAAGATACAGCAGTACGCCCACGCGACAGCGACAGCGACCGCTGCACCTGGCTATCATCGGATCTGGCCCGGCCGGTTTCTACTCGGCATATCGACTGTTGAAGGCGATGCCAGATGCAAGAGTCGACATGTACGAGAGCCTGCCCTCCCCCTACGGTCTCGTCCGATTCGGCATCGCACCCGACCATCCCGAGGCAAAAGTACGATTCTCCCTACCAGACCGACTCTGCCATGGCTGATAGTGGATCGCGCAGTAGAAATGTGCAGAGACATTGCCGGACGTCGCCAAGTACGACGGCTTCAATTACGTCGGGAACGTGCCCATAGGCGATTCGCCTGGTCATCTACCTCTCACATCCATCGCGCCTCATTACAACGCCCTGCTCTTTGCATACGGTGCGTCGAGAGATAAGAAGCTAGGAATACCGGGGGAAGATCTGAAAGGCGTGCTGTCCGCCAGAGCATTCGTAGGATGGTACAATGGTCTGCCCGAATATGCCGACCTCAATCCAGATCTACAGTCCGGAGACACCGCTGTAGTAATAGGACAGGGCAATGTTGCATTGGACGTCGCCCGCATCATGTTCATGCCACTGGGCGAGTTGCGTAAGACAGACATCTCTGAGCATGCCCTGGAAGCGCTCAGCAGGAGTAGAGTCAAAGATATGAAGATCATCGGGCGAAGAGGTCCTCTTCAAGCACCGTATACCATAAAAGAGCTGCGAGAGATGCTACATATCTCGGGGCTTGCATTCGTGCCACCGCCCGAAGGCTGGGAAGCTCTGCTCCAAGTCGAGCCTAAGAAGCTTCCTCGTCAGCTGAAACGAATAACGGAATTGCTGATGAAAGGTTCAAAGACCTCGATCGACCAAGCGGATAAAGCATGGCAACTAGGATACTTACGATCACCGCTCGAGCTCCTCTCGCGCGACAACACACATCTCGCCGCCGTCGGCTTTGAACAACAGGAATATGTGGTGCAGATGCCCGATCTCATCACAGGCGACCCTCAAACAGATCTTAATGCCTTACGAGCCGCCAAGGTCAGAGGTACAGGCAAGAAGACCATGATCACAGCCCAACTGGCTTTCCGCTCCATTGGCTACGAATCAGAGGCTCTGCCTGGCTTCGATCAAATCGGCGTTCCGTTCGATACGAAGAAAGCGATTATCCCCAACGACCGCTACGGTCGCGTCTTGGATCCGGAAAGGGGCTCTGGTGGCCATCTCACAGCAGGCCATGTTCCAGGAATGTACTGCGCTGGCTGGGTCAAGCGAGGTCCAACCGGCGTCATCGCTTCGACTCTAGACGATGCTTTTACCACGGCAGACATCATCGTGAACGACTGGCGGAAGAATGTCAAGTTCAATGAAAATGGACCAGAGCAAAAGGTCGGATGGAACGAGGTGAAGAAGGAAGTCGCAAGGCGCGGAATTCGCAGCATCAATTGGCAGGACTGGGAGAAGATCGACGCGGAGGAGGTGCGAAGGGGAAAGGAGAAGGGCAAAGAGAGAGAGAAGTTCCGAAGTGTGGGAGAGATGTTGCAGGTGCTGGATGGATAGACGCCATTGCATTGTCGAGGGATGTACAGAAATCGTTGTTCTTGTACAAAATTTCTCCCGGTGCCAAATTCCATACCTGCCGTGACCTCTCCCACCCACGTAGGAGGCACCACCGTCTCTCAGTCTCGACACGTTCTGTGTTGGAGCTCTTTCCCTCTCTCTCTCTCTCTCTCTCTCTCTCTCTCTCTCTCTCTCTCTCGTCGCAATCTTTCTCGGTATCAAGCCACTTCTGCTCACCCAAGGCAAATCCGTCCGTCCGCACCAGCTCACAATTCCGCGCAGCGGAGAGAGCGACTGGAACCTCCTCCAAATCATTACCCTTCCCTTCGTCCGCCCATCCGTCCCTATCCCCACCCGAAAAAAAGCTTTCCATAACTCCATCCATCACTTGCACAAAATCCTTCCTTCCTCACTTCAAAGCCCACAGCGTCGCCAGATTGACATTATCCAGCCTCGCGGTTCGCTTTGCGGATTGCGCTTCTCCCGGTGAGAGCTGCTTCTCTGCCCCTGCCTTTGCCTCATCTGCCTCCTTGTTGTTGGATTTCGACGGGAGTTTGAGTTTGTCTTTGATGAGTTGGGCTATGGAGGTGGAGGAGGTGGAAGTGGAGGTGGAGGTTATGGAGGAGGAGGAGGAGGAGGAGGAGGAGGAGGAGGATGATGTGGTGTCGGACTTGTCGTGTTTGCCTTGGCCTTGGGAATGAGTGAGAGGAGAGGTGAGGTTGGAGGAGGGATGTGGTTGGTTCATTGTCTTCGGTGTGGTGTGGTTTCGAAGATATTGGATTTTGATGTTGGTGTTGTTGTTCTTTGGCGAAGAAGTCAGAATGAAAATGTTTTAGCTAGAGAGAGGGAAAGGATTGAAAGGGGAAATGTGTCGTGTACTTATGATCTTTGCCCTTCTCGCTCACCAGTCGAAGAGGATGACATCTTAATCACTCACATAATTTCCACGCAGGCAGACACAGGCAACAGCATATAGCACCATGTGGCTCACACCCTGTCAGGCTACATGCAGTATCGGGCCATGCAGTATCGGGCCATGCAGTATCGGGCCATGCAGTATCGGGACATGCGGTATAGGGTGCAAAGCGAATTAAAACGTTCTTTTCAATGGAGGCCCACGCTGTACTGACCGGGCTGGGAATCCTTCAGGCGGTGACTCAATATGAGCAATCCAGACGCCACAACAGCCGTAGCAATGCGGCTTGCCCCGTATTTCCCGTTCCGGCAAACAACTCACAAGTCGTGTGCGTGTGAACTCCGAGGATTCCGAACACAAGTCTTTGTTCTGGGTAAATGATTGGATTTGAGACTTGGACCGCGAATGTCGTCCTGTTAAGCACTTCGGACAAGCTGCCTAGCGGTCAAGGAGTAGATCGCGGAGCTCGGTTGGGAGCTTCATGCAGGAGAGCAGCATGAAGCGGAGGCATCAAAGGTAGTCTCACGATATTTCGAAATGTTCAGCGACAGAGACAGTGCGGGTGAACCGCCACAGCAATTACGCTCCATCTGCATGTGCGCTGGAGTTCGCGTCGCCATCCACCACAGGCTCATCTCCAAAGTCCGCGTCCCCTGATCGTCGAATCCCAAGCTTAATAAGTGGATTCTCCATGCGATTCTCATACTCGTGCGCCAGCCTCGCTGCGGTCGTCGAGATCTGCATCTCGAGTTTTGCTCTTGGAATCATTTCTCGCTCGTACTGACGGAGGAGCGATGTGAGTGCTTCGGGGGAAGGGTGAGTGCCGACTTCAATGAGAAGTTTCGTGAGAAGGTACGAGTCTTCCAGAGCGTTGTTGAGACCTTGTCCGCCTGGAGCGAAAATTGAGAATCTGTCTCGAATAGGGGATCAGTGATCTTGGTCGACTTACGGTACGGAGGCATGGCGTGGGCAGCATCTCCAGCCAGAGTGACATGGGAAGCTAATGGTTGAGACGACCAGTCCACAGGCTCCCAATAGGCGATGTCATCGACACCGAATCTCGCATCTTCGCGAATGGCATCCAATATGGTTCGCCAGAAGTCACTATACTCTGATGCCTTCGACTTCAGAAATGCGGTGCGTGCCTCTTGGGTGGCAAGTTCTGCCTTGGTAGGTGAGCCGAGCCAGGAGAACATGAGCTGGAAACTCCAAGTCGTCGGATCAGCTGAATCCAATACATTCTGGATAGCAACCCAGAACATCCAATTCCTCGGATGATAGGAATTGATACAGATTGGAGCCTTCGCGCGGATCATCCTGGACATCTCGGGGTCGATTTGAGCTGTGAAGTTGAACATGTTGATGCCCAGAGACGATTTTGGAGACTTGTCGAGGCCCACGAGAAGTTCGCGAACTCTGGAGCTGTTGCCATCGCAGCCGATCAGGAGAGAGCCGGTAGCTTGCGAATTGTCTTCGAAGGCGGCTGTCACACCGGCATCCGACTTGACAATAGACTCTAGGCGCTTTCCGTACTTGGATGCACTGTCAGTGAGGCCGGAGCGGACGGCACGTGAAAGCACGAGCTCACATTGATCTCAATGCCCTCGCTGAACAGCTTTCTGAGTCCTTTGCGCCGGACCCGAAGCGAGCCTCTGGGCATCGGCGTGACGTTGAGCAATTCGCCGGTATGGCCCGCGAATTGAGGCAGAGTCAAGCAGCCGCCGTCTGGAGGATCCCAGAATGGATCAGTGGCAGCCTCTTTGATCCGGGCCTGCAGCTCTGGAGGGAGCACGGTGTTGATGGCCTCCGTACCCCAGTGCAAGCTCATGCCCCAATCCCGCTCGCGGTTCTGATAGTAGTCTGACGTATCGCGTTCGAAGACCGTAGCTTTGATATTGGCCTTCTCGGAATCAAAACTCCTGCCACGCTCTCGTAAACTCGTGCATCGACCTCACCTTCTTCAAGCCCTGGGCGAGGAGAAGACCGGTGGTTCCGGCGCCAATGATCAGGACTTCCATTCTACCGGCAATCTTCTCTCTGTTCTTTGAGAGGAGGCGAAAGGAGTGTCAACTATTGCACGAGCATCCGGGAGATAAAGTAGAGCCATGAGGCATGCCCCATCGCGACCCCACATTGCACGTCATATATAACAGGGAATTGAGTGTGAAGGAACAGATGTGGAGTTGAGACGAGATACCTATCTGCGCACATACCATCAGCTCGGCTTGCCGTTCAAGGTAAGTATCGCAGGAGCCTCCGCTAGCGGAAAAAGGTTTCTCCGAGGAAGCGCCTGATCCAACGTAGACGAGCTCATAAAGGCTGAGAAAGTGATTAATCTCCCGCGATTTAGACCGGTAAATTTGAATGAAATTTTAGCTCGGCTGTTATTAGCTAACAGACTTGTCAGTCCCTCTACAAGTCTCTATAGGCGGAGCTTAATCACCGAAAGAGGCTTAGCCTCTCTCACGATTATCATGATAATCTGTAGGGTTCCTATATCTATACTTCTTAAGGATGATACGTTTAGCTTCCTAGACGATCTGGTATCTCCATCTTGCCTCGTAACAAGACAAGACAAGACAAGTTTTCCTCGGCCGAGAACATCATCGAAGTGCTTCTACTGTTTATTCTTAAGCGTTGTGTAGATCGGAGGGAGTCGCACTCGATTCGCTTCTCTCGCGACGGCTCCCCGTTGTTGAAGGCGAAATAGAGGCATGTCTGTCCAGGGTGACACGATTTACAACAAGAAGTGGAGAGGAATAAAGCAGTGGTAACGGAAGGTAGGAAGTGAGGCGAGTAACCCTAGTTTGGCTTAGCGTCATGCAAGCACTGTGCCCGCGCTATCCAGACGCGCCGGACGCGACTCCCCCTCGACGCGTTTCCTTTCGTTCCGTCTGACGTCTTCACATCTTTCACTCCCTTTTCTACACCCACGATACACGGTACATCCCACAACCTCGACGCACTCTTTCGCTCATCACACTGTCCGTCGCCCAATATGGACGGCATTCAGCTTCGGGATGAGGCCGTCAGAGATCGCATTCGCGCCGCCGAGGAGTTTTTGGATCCGCGTAAGGATACACGGACGATGATGAGCTGTCGTGAAGGCTGCTAACAGGTAGCAGAGGATCCGCGAGCGCGCAGCTATCAAGCAGAGATCCTTCTCATGCTGAACCGGGGATTGCGACGACTCACCGTGAGCATTGACGAGATCCGATCACACAGCAGAGAGATCGCAGATGGCCTGCTGAACCAACCCTTCGAATACTCCCAAGCCTTTGACCGTGCGCTGTTCAACATCGTGCAGACATTGCGAAATCGCGCCACACAGCATGTCGACGAGGAGCAGATGTACTACTGCGCATACATTGGCAGTTTTGGCGAGTACGCGTGCAATCCGCGAACACTCTCCTCCAACCACCTAAACCATATGGTCTCGCTGGAAGGGATCGTGACAAAGTGCTCGCTCGTGCGGCCAAAAGTTGTCAAGAGCGTGCACTGGAATGAGAGGAAGGCGACCTTCCACTTTCGCGAGTACAGGGATCAGACCATGACCGCCAACGGTGCAGCGAGCACCAGCGTATACCCCACAGAAGATGGAGAAGGCAATCCGCTTGTCACGGAATACGGATACTGCACATACAGAGATCACCAGACCATCTCCATTCAGGAGATGCCGGAGCGCGCACCTGCTGGACAGCTGCCACGAGGCGTGGATGTGATCATGGACGACGATATGGTAGACCGCGTGAAGCCAGGAGACAGGATACAGCTTGTTGGTATCTTCCGATCCCTAGGTAACCGCAATGCCGGCCAAGGGAGCTCAACGTTCAAGACTCTGATCTTGGCCAACAACGTGATTCTGTTGTCGTCCAAATCAGGCGGCGGCATCGCTCAGGCTGCAATCACGGATACGGACATCAGGAATATCAACAAGATCTCCAAGCAGAGAAGAGTATTTGATCTGCTCTCCCAATCACTGGCTCCTAGCATTTACGGCCATGACTACATCAAGAAGGCCATTCTTCTTATGCTTCTTGGCGGTATGGAGAAGAACTTGGATAACGGAACTCACTTGCGTGGAGACATCAACATTTTGATGGTTGGTGACCCCTCGACTGCCAAATCTCAGCTTCTGCGCTTCGTCTTGAACACCGCTCCTCTGGCAATTGCTACCACTGGACGAGGATCGTCTGGTGTCGGTCTCACGGCAGCGGTCACCACGGATAAGGAGACCGGCGAGCGACGACTCGAAGCTGGCGCCATGGTCTTAGGAGACCGAGGAGTGGTCTGCATCGACGAGTTCGACAAGATGTCCGACGTCGATCGAGTTGCTATCCACGAAGTCATGGAGCAGCAGACAGTCACCATCGCCAAAGCCGGTATTCACACATCGCTCAACGCACGCTGCTCCGTCATTGCTGCAGCAAATCCAATCTACGGCCAATACGACACACACAAAGACCCTCACAAGAACATTGCCCTGCCAGATTCTCTGCTCTCGCGTTTCGATTTGCTCTTCGTCGTAACAGACGATATTGAGGATGTTCGGGACCGACAAGTCTCGGAACACGTCCTACGTATGCACCGTTACCGTCAGCCTGGCACGGAAGAGGGTGCCCCCGTTCGTGAGCAGCTCAACCAAACGCTTGGTGTTGGTATCGAGGAAGAAGCCGACGCAAATAAGCCAAGCGAGGTCTATGAGAAGTTCAACCCCATGCTTCACGCAGGTGTCACTGTGACCGTCGGTCGCGGCTCACAAAGAAGAACAGAAGTGCTCAGCATTCCTTTCATCAAGAAGTACATCCAGTACGCCAAGTCTCGCATGAAGCCAATTCTGACAAAAGGCGCCGCGGACCACATTGTTGCTACTTACAGCGCACTCCGAAACGATGAAATGGAGGGCAACCAACGCAAGACCTCTCCGATGACTGCCCGTACGCTGGAAACTTTAATTCGTCTAGCTTCTGCACACGCAAAGTCGCGACTGTCAAACAGAGTCGAAGAGAAAGACGCAGAGGTAGCAGAGGGCATTCTGAGATTCGCATTGTTCAAAGAAGTTGTCGAAGATGAGCGAAGACGACGCAAGAGGGCGCGACGATCGCCTGATCCCGACGCTATGTCGACCGACGATGATTCTGAGGATAGCGACGACGATAATGGGGGCGACAAGACCTTCCGAGCCAGTACCGGCCGGAGATCGACGCGTACGCCTGGTCGGAGCACGAGAGGCACGAATGGCAATGCCAATGGCAACTCGGCGGCGGGCGCAGAGGAAGACGACGAAGATCTCTACAACTCCGCTCCTGCTCGGAGGGGTACCCAACGCACAACCCAGAGCAACGGCGCAAATGGCTCCAGTCAGATCAGTATGGCTTCTTCCCAACCCGCCTCACAACTCCTACAGGACGAGTCTCAGGAGCAGCAAGACGGAGAAGACGAAGACGACACCGAGACTAGGCCCATCACCGCAGCTCGTCTACAAGCTTTCCAGACTGCGCTCGGCCAACTCATCGACGGTCCGCTGTTCGGCAACGATGCTGCAGACGTGGAGCCACTCGTAGCCGCGGTCAATGCAAGATTGAGAAGCAGCGAGTCTGCTTTTGAGGACGCAGAAGCGATGAAGGCTCTTAACGCTTTGAATGACCAGAACAAGATTATGCTGAGCGGTGGTATTGTGTACAAAATCTAGTTTCTCTTTCCAGCTGTCGTGAAGATGGAGACGGAGACAAGGACGGCGTTTTGGAGTGGTATGACGGGCTTGCATAGGATGAACGCTTGACTACCCACAACGAATTGCTGAAAGGTGTTTGATACCATCGCTCTGCTTTTCTCTCGAACGCCAGTCAATCATCCACCGGATGCTCCATATCCCTCTCCCCTCTCACGCCCTTCAAGAAACAGATCTCACCATACGTCTGGACACCTTCCGTCAAATTTAGCGTATAACTTACCGCACGGCAACCCCATCTACCAAAGCTTGGGCGTTCGCATTCCGCCATTGCAATCTGTAAAGCCGTACAGAGTCAAAAGCTTTCAAATCATGTACATACATACCTTACCAATCGATCGGTTGGTTGTGTTCCACGCAGGTTTGCCGTTTGGGTAATCGGTATGACCGATCTGTTCATCTGAATGTTGCAGAGGATGTAGCCTCTCTGTCTAGTCTGCCGTAAATTCGCGAAGTCTTTCCAATAGCAAGCCGGGTGCAAGATTGAAATCTATACCATTAGCAAGGCTCCAAGGCCACCACGCTGCTGTAGTAGAGCATATGGACCAAGTGGGCTGGAAAGAGGGTGGCAACGCCTTTCAGATCCTCTACCAGGCCTAGGAGCAACATAACGTGTAGATATCAGTTCTGTGTGTGTATGAGTTGAATTCTCTGACCTCTATCCAAGATATGAGTTTACCCAATTAAAGTCTCAAGAGCTACCCAGACGAGATCTTAAATGCTGCACAACGCCCCCGCCTATGCATTCTCCAAATCGGTATCCTGCCGATTCTGTCCTTGGAAAGCCAAGTCCATCAAACGCTTCGAAAGCAGCGACTCGCTGCGTGTCCCATTCCTTCGCTCTCGGCTCCGATCCCGCTGGAAGTCGAATGGGTCCTCGAGGCGCGGCACGATCTTCGTTGGTGTCTCGCCATTGCTCGATCTTGGCGACTTCACTGACGATGTCCCAGGAGAAACCGAGTCGACGTCCATCCCATCGCCGAAATGCCGGCTTGAAGGCCGAGACTCTAACGTTGGGAGCATCGTAAAGTGACGAGGAAGTGTCGGCATCGGCAGGTCATAGCGCGAGCTGTATTCGTGTGTTGGCAACGACTGTGCCAGAGTCTGCGGATTTACTTTGTTTTGCGGCTCGTCAGCGAGATGTGAGTCGACCACGCTGCGCCTCCGTTCTGCATTCCTCGAATGCGCCACAGCGCTACCAATGTTCGAGTCCCGTCCAGGTTTATAAGCGTTGTATCTCGGCTCGGGCAACTGCGTCTCGTTGCGGAGCTTCTCCTTACCATCAGGCACACGATTCGCAAACACCACACGTACTGACTTGTACAGGAAGTAGCGGCCTTTCGAGGGGCAACATATGTGTAGGTGGATCAAATATCTCAACATCGGTCTGTCGTTTGGGTCTCCGCTTATGCTGAGCGACGCTTCAGGCCTATCTGTGCCGAGGTTTGTACGCGAAGAAAGAGGCATGTCGATTATGGGCCCAGCAGAGTAGCTGCGCTGGCGTATGAAAGTTTTCTGTCCAGGTTCCATGTCGGAGAGGTCGTAGGGTACCAAGAAAAGTTTAACTGCCGTCTTGTTCGGATTCTTGATCACAATCTGGAGCTGGCCCTGTTGGGGTATTCGATAGCTGCCTCCAGGCGGTGCTCTGGGCGAACCGGATCTCCTCTTTGACTTCTGTTTCCTGCGTCTTCTCATCTGGGCATCCGACGTCGATGCGTCGTCTTTCATGCCACGAGGAGAGCTGGCACGGCTTCCCTCAGTACTGTGTAGGCCTTGGTTTCGGGGACGCCGTTTTTCCTGAGTCTCCTCGTACGGCGATAGGCTATTTTCGAGATCTACCAGGCCAACGTATGGGCTTGGCTGGTCGGTTGCAGGATTCTTCGTCCCGGAGCCGTAGCTGTAAAATACGGCCGGGAATGGTACGCTCACGTGAGGCGGACAGCGCAGACTAGATTTGCAATTGCCCTTTCCTAGCACTCCGATCTGTGCCATGAAATTCAACGGCCGAGACGGAATGGTAGACATACGACCGCGAAGAATAGATTCTTCATAAGATCCCACCATTGGGGCATGGTGAAGCGGGGACTCTGCAGAGAAAGAGGGTCGTCTTGAACCAGATGCTGGGGACTGGGGCAAGCTCGAGAAGGAGTTCAAAGACCTCCGTGGCTGATGAGCCTGGTATGGGAAACTTTTCTCGGATCTTAGCGGAGGTGTAGGTCTGCTAGGGCCACGTGCGGATGCCGGGTAATCCAAAGCCGACCCGAACTTGTGGAATGACTGGGGTGAGAACGTATGTCTCCTCGATTTGTCCGGACTTCTGGATCTCTGACGGGAAGGAGGCTCTGGCGTATCCGGTCTGGAAGACTGCACTAGTGGGCTTGTGGGCGCCTTATAGACAAAGCTTGCAGCAAGCGATGCATTTGATACCGCACGATCCCTGATTGTCCGCGAAGGAATTGGCAACCCATCTGGGGTCGTCTGTGTTAGATCGACGTCGCGATTCTGTCTCAGGGCCGACGAAGGGAACTGCGGATGCCACGGTGCCACGGGCGAAGTTGATAGGATCGGACTTGGCTCTTTTGTCCTTGTAGGAGCAAATCCGTGAAATTGCCGTTCGCTTCGTTCTCTCTCCCTGAAGTCTCCTCGATGTAGCGCAGATCGTGGCCTTTCAATTTGCATGCCAATAGACTGATTGTCCTGTTGCACCTCTGGTGATTTTGCTCGCACATCTGAAGACACAGGGGTGGCGGGCCTGGGAGATGGCGGCGTCCTATTTCTACCATGCTCGCTAGAAGACACTCTCTCCAACTCAGGAGACGTGGGCCTCGACTCTCCGCTCTTTATCCTCTTGATCAGCTCTTGCCTATCCACGCTTCCTGACTTGTCCAACTCCGGCGAACTTGGTCTTGATTCCCTGCTCTTGATCCTTCTGATAATCTCCTGTCTATCCACCCCATTCGTCTTGCTCCCACCTGCATACGTACGCGGCCTGCCAGTATAGAAAGGGTTGAAGATGGTCGGACTGGTCGTTCCATGATCCGGGCTGGCCACCCTGGCCCTGTGCAATCCATTTGCTTCCTGCTCACAGGCCGCGCTACTCCCTGGCTGTCCGTACGTCTTGTGGCAGTCAGGACAGCCATTGTTCACAGCCATCCCCCGCTCGGAGCCACTAGAGTAGCTCCGAGCTTCTCGTAGGCCTCAGCGAGCGTAGATATACGGCGGAGGGTCGTCCAGATCGACTGTTTGGGTAGATTGTGACCAGATGCTGATATTCTTGTGTTTCTCGAGGGCGTAGAACTGACTCCTACTGTGGCCGACCAAAGCAAGGAAGAGGGCAGTTGTGGCAGTCTGAGTAATACTCCCGTTTCAGGTTGCGAGCACCCGGATGACTGCGTTGGCCGACAAAGGATCCGGTCGCCCGCTTTCCGTTGTTACAGAATTTTCGTTAGTGCAAATATTCGGGTTGTGCAGCTCTCGAGAGCGGGAGGGGTATATGATGAGGTGAAAGAGGAGAAAGAGGAGTCAAATATGGAGAGAGAGAGAGAGAGAAAGAGGAGCGAATTCACACCGAGTCGAGCATCGCATCCATGTGACGCTCATCATGCTCCAGCTCCACCACGATCCGAGCTTCAACCTTATCCGCCTTATCGCCCACGCTAGCCGCAAATTATCCGACTTTGTCGACATCAACACCTCCATCGCCAACATCACCGTCGCAATCACCGAGAACGGAACGTATCCCAATGTCGGACAAGAGGAAACGCGATCGCGAGGAGGGAGGGAGTGAGAGGAAGAAGCAAAAGAGGGGCTTCGTCGTGGGTCCGGACAATCTCCCAGATGGAACCTACAGACGAAAAAGTGCGCCGAAGAATTCCACGAAAGCACCCCAAAGCCGTCTACTAACATGAAGTCCAGACCAAAAGATCAAACAGAACCTGATCGAAAAGGCGAAACTGAAAAAGGACTACGCAAAACTCAAAAAGCAAGGCAAACTACCCACCGAAGAAGAATCCCTTCCAAAACCTGCCTCCATGGCAGTCGAAGACGAAGCCGAAGCCGAAGAGCCCACCACAGCACCTCATCCAGACCGACAGACTCTCATCGACAACGAAGAAGAAGAGCCTCTACCCCAAGAGAGACCTCCTCGACAGCGCAAGCCCAAAGCGATACCATTTCAAAAGGAGCATGAAGCAGCTCAGAAACGGAAAGCAGAGGCCGAGGAGCGTCGCAAAGCCCGAGAAGAAGCCGAGAAGGAGCGGCAGAGAAAGATCGAAGAGCGTGAGAAATTCAGACGAGCAATGGCGAAAGCGAGGACGGGTGGAAAGAATGGACAGAGGAAATTGGGCAGGGAGAGTAAACCGTTGTTGGAGAAGGTGAAGAGATTAGTTGGGGAGAGCTAAGAGGAAATACATTGTGGGTACATTCGTCTCGGAAATAATCGTGAGAGAACGATGCCAACAGTAAGATGACCGGGTGAGTCGCATGGTTTCCAGAGCTGGGGATCATTGTCCAAGCAGAGTCGAGGTATCACTCAGGCTCCGAACGGCTATGTATATGTATTTATACAGTTCGAATACTGGACAGCGACGCTAAGTCATGGACACCGTTCCGATGCAAATGCTCTCTGCAACCTCCAGGCTTGGAGAGCGCCAGTTTTGTACATCCCACTCATACGAACACAGAACCCTCAAATTCCCCGTCTCGAAGGTATTGCTCCTCTCCAAACCAACGCGGAGCACCGTGACATTAGGATCAATTCCCAAGGCGGAGAAAAGCTGCGTTGACCTCCATCTAGGTGATGACCTCGCCAATGTCAATCATCTGAGGCTTCCATTTCTTCGTGCTTCCACTCGATCCCTCCACTTCCGACGGGTAGACGATCTCGTTGTCTGGCGGGCTGTAGAGGTACCATGCTCGCAGGGCCGCCGACGCAGCACGCACCCTGCCCTCATTCAGAGAGCTGCCGGCGCCTTCGCCGAGCTTGTCATTGCCGCTGAAAACACCGACGATGAAAACGGGGCTGCGAGACAATCGTCCAGTCTCGCTGATGAGTCTCGCAACGGGAGGTTCGAACCCTTCTCGAGCACATAAACGCGAAAGATCTCGTGTCGGGTGTGTAAAGTTGAACATGGTGTGGAGTTGCAGTGTCCGACTCATGACGTGCGCCTTGTGGAAGTCCTTGGCAGCCTGAGAGCCTGCGTGTAGGTATACGGCGCCAGCCAATGCTCTGACGAACCCAGCACTCGCTGCTTCGACTGTGGTGGGTTCTGTGTGCATTGAGCGCACTGGAGGGCTCGTGAGTGTGAAAGGCTCATCAATGGCTGCGTCGGCAGCTACCTCCTTCGGGTCCTCTCCGTTTTCAGCCTCCGAGCTCGTTGATGCCGACCGAGAGATCGGCGCACCAGGGTAAGGTGCCACTTCGGCGGTGAAGTCTCCAAACTGGTCTGCGTAGACAATCCGACTGCTCATTCCGCGCGCGAAATCCCATGCTAGACTCTTCCTCTTGCTCGCTGACGGCACATCCTTCAATCTTCTCTGTCCATCTGGCGCCATTGCGTTTCCTGCCGGCATTCTCTTCAGCTGCAGCAAGCCAGCGTCTACTTCAGGGCCAGGCGCAGCTACCGCTTCCACTCCCCATTCTAATCGCATCGCACCCAATGTCGCAGGCCCCACGTATGCGTACTGCGCGGCGTACAAGACCGGCATTGGCAGACGAGGATATTTACATATAAGGTATTCTGTGGTATGATATCCCAACAGCTCTTGTCCCAGGATTGCAAATGGCGCATTGTTGTAGCCTGGTCTGGGGTCTACGGATGGATCGATCAGACATCTCGCCAGTGTCTGTAAGGGGAGTCTGGCCGGCAATGAGAGTCGAGCGTGTAGGGCAGCTAGTTTGGCTGACCGCCTTGCTTCTTTATGTGTAGGGAAGTTGGGCGGTATCTCAGGTTCATCGACGTCTCCCTGGTAGTATGGCTCGTCTTCTGTCGCCGCCGCGGCGGCCATCGCCTTCCTCTCCGCGCTAACACTGAGATTTCTTTTTTGCGACTGCCATGGTGATTGATCTCGATGTCGTTGTGTGTGAAGCCCCTTCCGCGATGTCGGCCTTGCCTCGTTTCTTAAGGGACATCGTTGTGTGAGGAGGTATAACCGCGGGTTCCTAGGCGGTTGCAATTGAGTTGCCCATCGGTCCAGGCGTAGGGTTTTCATGTGTCACGGCATGCGATAGCAACAGACAAGGAGCAGTGGCGGCGGGCGACGATGTCGAGGACAAGTGCTGCTTCTTGGAGACTTTTTGCCAGCACGCGACAGAGACAAGAGCGTTCTCCAAATGCCAAGACCCCCGAAGCTCCGAGCGACTGGACCTCACCTCGAACTCACATCACCATCGTTCCTTGCCATACACATCCACATCAGACACAATGAGGCCGACACAACTACTACGGAGTGGTGGAGGGAAGATTCCGTGAGTTGACCCGTTCAATCGCTGTCCTGGCGCGCGCAATGGCTGACAACATCTCTTCCGCAGCTACCCCAAGCACGTATGGTCTCCCGCCGGTGGTTGGTACGCGCAACCTCACAACTGGAAGACCAACACCGCTATCATGGGCGCCGTACTCACCGGCATTGTTGCCATGGTCTTCAGCTACAGCGCTGAGGTTGAGTATAGAAACGAGATGCCCCGCGTACGCACATTCCATCCTTGCAGAAGGCCAACCTCTGTCGGGGCAATCGGTGACCTAGAGCCTTGCAGCTAATAATTCTCATTGTAGCCCGACCGATTCTTCCCTTCGCGATACTGGAGCAAACAAATCCGGGAGCACGAGCGAGAACAACGAGAGAAGGCAACGGCCACCGAGGCCGAGTCATGAGGTATCAAGAGCGAAGAAGCTACACAGGCGTTCAGGGGGGAATGAGAGTCTATTCGACAGGAGCACTGTATATACTTTGGGGAGCCTGGTATTGAGACTGGCCAATGCCCGAGATTCTGGTGCGAGTGTCGCGCCATCCCATTCCAGTGTCGCGCCGTGCGTTCGATGTAGGACCGACATGCCGGGAACTTCAGAATCGGGGTTTTGATCACTCTGGCTTCCGTCGTCGCTCAGGCTCGCGGAGATAGAGAGGTCGGTAAATTCTCAACGAGACTCTTGACGACAAGATTGCCAGGCGCGATATATCGCATTCTACGTGTGCTTTTTGGTGTTGTATTCTTATTGCACACAGCCTTCACAGAGCGAAGTGCTGCAACTGATAGCATACAGCGCAGCAACGAGAGAGCACTGAGAGCCTGGAATATACAGGTATCAGCGAGTGACGTATCTTGGACATTCTCATGAACAGAACTCCTCTCTCCGCCCTTCTTCGGCCCAAGGCAGTTGTTCGCGACGGCTTGAAGACTCTGAAATCTACTAATGCCATCCAAGCTCTTGACAACTGCCCGTACTCTTCGAGAATATCTCTGCCGCTTCTAGCATCAAAATCTTCGGCTACCCGTCCATCAGAATCAACACCAAAGGCTTGAACAATCATGCTCTCGCGTAGTGAATTCTTCGTCGAGCTACGTACATGTCTAGCCGACATGGCCCAAGCACTGTCAATCTTCTCACAGCTGTGGCACCTTTGCAGTCTCAGCGTCTGGCTCGCTGTTCATACCGGTTTATGGATCCTCAAAATCCGCCGACGTCTTCGCGATGAAGGAGTCCTCTACCCTTCCGCGTTATTGGCAGTCGGCTTTGTCACGTTATTTTTGCCTCGAGGAGCATACAACACCAAGGGCCATGAGCAGGTCTTTCCTATTTGGATCACTCTGGGAGATATGTTTACCGTCGTGCCAAATCTGGCGATATTTGGAGTGGTGAATGTTGCTGTTTTCGCAATGGTAAAAGCTGGAATCATGCAGTGGGCTACGAGAGCTGGTAGTTTACATCCGCAGCCATTCACATGGTACCACGAATGACCAAAGCGACATGGGAAACCCTCAAGTTTCATTGCCCACGACTACTCACATCGGGCCCGCATCTAGACCGTACTATTCGCGATCTCCAAGAGCCAGCAGTCCAGAAGATCGTATCAAATCAAATCGCATCGCAGCCATACCCGCACATCGACTCACAACCATGCTCAAAACCCTGCTACCAGACCTCGTCCTCATCGGCCACAGCCCCTCCATCTTCCTGGAATAGGCCCAAGGACCGCTCGTCTACTTTCCCCTGACAAACTAGCCTGTCGTGACCCGGAGCTCTTGAAAGAGCTCGCAAGCTTTGACCAAGCTGATGACATCGGCGGATTCTCGGCTGACATGTGAGCAAGCTGTGCGCAAGATGGCTCTCTTCATGTCAAGGTGCCAACTCGGGTAAAGCAGTGCCTTTCGTCGCTCCTTTGCTTTCCGCTGTCCGAACGTGTCTTTTCCATGCTGAGGGAAGGAATTGTCAGAGGGACAAGAACTGTGGTCGTCCGTGTCCCGTCATTTGGCATGTGCATCGTGTATTGGCCAATGTCTGATCGCCATCTGCGCAGAGCTGATCACAGCGCGTCGGAAGCACGTGTTGCGGTGGATATCACAGATATGGCAGACAAAGTTATCGCTTGTTGCAGCACCTCTCGGATGACCGGCAACGGTCTAGTCCTTGGCACAGCTGCGGATGTGATTGGCTGGGAGTGCGCTCCGCCCGTTCCTAGTGGAGCTGGCCTGAACACTCTTGACCTTCAACTTCATCTCCATCCCAAATCCTTTCTAGAAAATAGACGCTCAACTCTCATCTGACACCATACGCCGCCCTCTTGATACTGGAGAAAGAATCGCATAGACCTCAATTTGCCTGGTAAAATGTCTGCGAACGTACCTCCGCGTCAGCTCAGCCGGCTTTTGGATATCGCCGTCACCCTCAGCTGCCTAGCGGCCCCAATGTATCTCAACCTGTGGGTCCTGCCATACTCGTCTTCTTTGCCGACCTCACAAACAGCCTGACATGTGCGTGGCCGTATGCCTGGACGCCCACGGCCGCAGTCACGCCGTACCTCGGTCGCCTCTCCACCATAGATTTTCCTCTTTTGACGCCACCGATGCCCGTCTCGTGTTACACTCGGCAGAAGCAACGAAAATTCTGGAGCGGCTGCAGTGCTCGAATCGGGTAACTGCGAGCACAAGGAAAAAACAATAACGAGGCGGGCCTGTCTTCGTGCTTCTCAGCCGTAAAATCTGAGGTGGGTGGGTGGGGCCCTTGTTCTCCCGGTGCAAGTACTAGATAGACGAGATGCGTCCGCACGCGCGGGTCGAAGTGTTTTGTTTTGCTTTTCTCTCCTCCGTTTGACCTCACAGTGCTGCCATCATGGGTAAAGGAGCTCCAGCGGTATACGCGCACCCCGTGAGCGAGAGCTCTTCAAGACCGATCTCGGAAGCTGTGCAGTCGTTGAAGAGCAGGGAGTCTGTCGACGAAGGGATACAAGAGGCGTTCGGACCTGCGCGAGATGAAGAGATTGGTTTTCACCAGCATGGCGGACATCATGACGACGAGAAAGAAGAACGGGATCCCGACCTTGTCGACTGGGATGGACCTGACGATCCTGCCAACCCAATGAACTGGAGTCGAACCCGCAAGTGGTGGATTTCCATGCTTACGGCGTTCATGACGTTCGTTATCAGTTTTGGGAGTTCAGTATTCTCGGCAACATCGGAAATCACTGCAGAAGAGTTTAGTGTAAGCAGCGAGGTCATGATCCTGGGAGTGACTTTATACGTCGTAGGCTTTGCGTGCGGGTAAGTTCCACAGTCTCTCCAAAAAGTACGCACACGTCGCTGACCAAGTCACAGACCTCTGGTATGGGGACCTCTCAGCGAAATTTACGGCCGCCGAAACCCAATGATGATCGGCTACTTTGGCTTCATCATCTTCCAAATTCCCGTCGCAGTCGCTCAAAACATCGAGACAATCTTCGTCTGCCGCTTCCTCTGCGGCGCCCTTGGATCAGCTCCTCTGGCTATATGTGCAGGCATGTACGTCGACTACTGGGACGCCAAAGACCGCGGAATTCCAACCATTGGCTACGCAGGCGCCGTCTTCGCCGGACCAACCATGGGCCCCATCGTAGGCGAATTCGTCGTCAAGAACACTTCCCTCGGCTGGCGCTGGACAATCTGGTTCACCATGATCATGGGCTCCTTCTTCTTCCTCCTCGCCCTCCCCTCCGTCCCCGAGACGCTTGCTCCAGTAATCCTCCAACGCAAAGCCGCCCGCCTCCGAATCCGAAACAAACACTGGGCCCTACACTCCAAACTCGACGAACAACCCGTGCACTTCAACGCCCTCCTCCGAAAATACGCCCTCAAACCCATCCAGATGATCTACCAAGAGCCCATCCTCATCGTAATGACCATCTACATCTCCCTCGTCTACGGAATCCTGTACCTCATCTTTTTCGCCTTCCCCTACTCCTTCGAATACGACCGCGCCTGGCCCTTTGGGATCTCTTCCCTCCCCTTCATCGCCATCTTCGTCGGAGTCATCATCTCATGCATCTACATGGCCTGGGAGACAACCACCATCTTCCAACCGAAACTGCACCGCGCCAACGGGAAACTCATCCCCGAGGAACGTCTGCCGCCCATGATCGTCGGTTCCGTCGTCATCGTCATCGGTCTGTTCTGGTTCGCCTGGACTTCCTATCCTTCCTTGAATCCGTGGCCGCAGATCATCTCCGGCGCTTTCATCGGTGGAGGCATCATCATGATTTTCATGCCCGCGGTCATCTACCTGGTGGATGTATACCTCTTTGACGCGAATAGTGCTTTGGCGGCAAATGCGTTTGTGAGGAGTATCGTCGCCGCGGCTTTCCCTCTCTTTTCCACGCAGATGTACGAGAGTCTAGGGGTGCAGTGGGCAACGAGTCTGCTTGGATTCCTGTGTCTGGCGTTGGTCCCGGCGCCGATACTGTTCTACTTGTACGGGACGAAAATCAGAGGGTGGAGTAAATTTGCTTTTGTGTTGGATGAGTAGATGATAAGGAAGAAGAAGAGCGTCAGCCATGACAGAATAGATGATGATATGACCTCTGGAGAGGTAAACAGTACTATTCCGCAATTCAAAATGGGATGTGTGATTGGTGACGCGAAGTTGCTTTTCAATGCATATGTCTCATTCATGAGGGAGAGTCCCTTTTGCTACGTCTCGTCTGTCCGTCCGCCTTCCGTATCGCTATGTTACAAGTAAGAGCTTGCCTTTGGAACACCCTGCTCCGCAAACTCCAAACACCGTATGTCGTCTCATGCTGCAGTGCATGCGTGGTATCAAAAATTGCCTTGAATTCCTGAAGTGGAAAGAATCATTCAAGCAGGGACAGCCTCGCCCTCCTTGTCAGCCTTGGCTGGATCAGACTCCTTCTCGGGCTGGACCTCGCCGCCCGTACCCTCATTCTTGCCCGTGTCCGCTCCATCCTCAGCACGCTTGCCATTCGTAGACTGATCCTCGGTCGTCTCGGTGTTGCGGCGGAGTCGGCCAAACTCGTCGAGATTCTCCGAGCCTTGGAATCTATCGCGGCGAGCGCGCCAGTCGTCCGAGTCGTGGTCTTCTTGGCCCTCGAATGGGTATGAGCGCTTGCGATTGCGGTGGCCGTCGTCGAAGCCACCACGGCCACGGCCACGGCCACGGCCGCGACCGCGACCGCGACCGCGATGGTTAGAGTCGCGGTGGTCTGAGTTACGGCGCGATGGCGAGCTCGGCTTGACTTCACCATTGCGAATGCCTTCGTTCTTGATGTCCACGTACTCCTGCTTGGTCATGTAGGTAAGATGAACATTGTCTGGGCCCCACGTTGGCTTATCATCCATGGCGAGGAATTGCTTGGCGGCTTCCTCGGACTCAAACTCGACGAAGACGGAGCCCCTGAAGCTGTTGTCTTCTTTGGAGCGGCGGAGGCGGACACCGTTGATGCCGAAGGGCTCGAAGAAGCTTGAATAGAGATGTCAGCTGATGAGGACTATGGCCGAACCTATGGAGGGAAGATACGAACCTCTCGATGTCGAGTTGGTGATCGTCTTGGCGGAAGCCCTTGGCGTAGATGCTGCGCAGCATGCTATCGGTGGAGAGGAGCTTTTGATTCTTCCCGGTGTCCATGCCAAACTTGCTGTCAAGAGGCTCGCGGCGAGAGACCTGCAGAAAGATTAGGTACTCAACATTGCGATGCGTGGGATGACTTGACCTACCTCATCCTGATCGTTGACAGTCAAGAAGTCGCTCTTCTTGACAGCGTCGACAACGGCGCTGTACGGCTGGAAGTGCCGCATCCGCTTGAAATTGTGAATTTGTTTTAGCGGCACCGGCTTGTTGGCGCTGCCGCCCGTCTCGTCGAGAAGGTAGCGGTCGATCGGCAGGTTTGAGTCTGAGAAGTAGAACTCCACCTGGCGGCGGATTTCCGCCGCGTCGCTGCTCTCATCTTGTCGCTCAAAGCGAGCGTAGTCATTGTAATCACGGCGGTGGTTGTTGAAGTTGCCCCGGCCACCCCGGCCACCTCCACGGCCACGAGACCGGCCGCGCTCGTTGCGACCACGTCCACGACCGCGGCGGTCCTCGTGGGCGTGACCGCCGCCGCGGCGACCCCCCTTCTGGCGGCCGTACTGCTCGTGCTCATCCAGCTCATCGGCTTGCTTCTCTTTTGCCGCTGATGCCTCATGCTGCTGCTGCAGCTGCTCGCTCCGCTGCGGTTCACTGGACTTCTCGTCGCTTACCTTTATGTTGCTCGCTGATGACTCATTGGTCTTGTCGGAGGTACCGTTGGTAGACATGTCGTTGCTTGGCTTGTCGCCGACAGCTTCGGCCATGGTGTGTCGCAGGTCTTGTTCGACGCTTGGTATATGTGTGAGTTTGAACTGTATGGGCGGTGCGGTAGAGCTTGATGTGGTGGTGACAATGAAGTTGGAGTGGTATTGTCAGTGTGGTGCGTGGTGTAAGTCGGAAGTGAGGTGCGAATTGGTGGGTGGTGGGAGGATTTCTGAATCAGATTTTCGAGGGACTCGGAGCTATCCGAAAGTAGTTAGCGGGATCTGATAAGAAAGATTCGCGGGCGTGGGAAGTGTTGGCTCGCTTAATTAGCTGAAAGGGGATGCCAAACTCCGCAGACTTGGAGCTCGAAGGAGAGCACGAGATCGATCATCTGCCATTGACTTCCACTCACATTATCAGGCGCAATGCCTCGCACAAAGCGCTTTCATGCGCTGAAGCGGCCGGTAAGTATCATATGCGCCCAATAGGAATGGCTTGTCTAATCCGACGTAGAAACTACGCCAAACCTGGTCCAAATACAACCTCTACAATCTCTCACGCGTAACGACACCTCCCGCTGCCAATAAGACCTTCTTCCAGCAGAAATGGACTGCCAAGTCGATGCTGCGATCCTATCACAATCCAGACGTTCGAGAAGGGACTTGGACCCGAATGTTCGACCGGCGATTACCGTCAGTAGTCCCTATGGATCACCGATATCTTGCTGCGAATGACGGCAGTGAGATGGCTGGCGGTCGTGGTATGGGCGTGGAAAAAGAGACGTCCCGAAGAGCGCCCGGTGAGCGAGGTCGAGAAAGAGATGTAGGGGAGAAGAGGATAGAAAAGACACCCTACATGCACATGACATTTCATCCGTTGGAGCGCAGACTGGACACCGCCATCTTTAGAGCTATGTTTGCGAGTTCAACGAGAGAAGCACGTCAGTTCGTCGTGCATGGATGGGTGAAGGTCAATGGCAAGAAGATGGTCTACTCCGGCTATCAGCTTAATCCGGGCGACATGTTCCAGGTGGATCCAGACAGAGTGATGTTCGCAACCGGTGCGAAGAAGATTTCATCCAACAGCACGAAGTCTGTGATACATATAAGAAAGGCCAAAGAAGAGGAAGCAGCGATGCGGAAGCGGCGGAGAGAAGAGGCGGAAGACCTCATAGAGGAAGAGGAGTTGGAAGCGGAATTGGAAAGCGAAGCTGCCGCCGCCACGGTGGAGGGAGGCGAAGAAGACAAGAGCGTCCAGCATTCCAGAGATCTTAAAAAGTTGATGCAGAGAGCAAAACGCATCTTGGACGACTCGAAGGGTTCTTTGTCTGGTAAACGTCTGCAAGATCTTAGAGGGTTCCGAAAAGAGGTGAAGCGTGTGTTCGCCAAGATACGTGGCATGGAGGAATCGCAAGTTGAAGAGAGCGTGGACAACCTGGAGACGATGCTTTCAGACATTCTGGTCAAGGTACCAGTCGATGCATTGCCAAAGGACGAGGCACCTGCACTTGGCAGTAAGGAGGCAGCTGAGGCCGCTCAAGCGGTGGCCGAACGAGCACAGCAAAAGTCGGATGCGCAAGTGCAACAAGCATCCTCCAACCCACAAATGAAGGACGGCAAAACAGACAATTACAAAGCGCGAAAAGACGCCGAGCTCCTGGCTGCTGCGTTAGAGAGAGCGCGTGCGAACCCAGTCGACGTCTCGAAGCCCTACGCAACACCCTGGCAGCCACGAGACTGGATGAGCGCCTTTGCTTTCATCCCGAGATATCTCGAAGTGAACCAGAACATCTGCTCCGCCGTGTACCTGCGCCATCCAGTCGCACGGCCTGGGCTGGCAGAAGTGCCTACTCCGTTTTCGGCAGAAACAATGGGCTTGGGATTCAACTGGTACTTGCGAAGGAGATGATCCAGCAGTGCTGGTCTGTATATTTTAGCGTGGAGTGGAAAATGTACAAAAGAAGTTTCTCCACCATCCTCCTCAACTCTGCTCTATCGACTAGGCGCTGTGGTGACGGTGATGATGGCAGCAGCGTTTGCCACCTTGGAAACCCATCAGTATGCCAACTCATGTTGCTCGGCTGCATGGATGCTCTGCCCATGTTGACGTGAAGTCAGCCTCGACCCTCGCTCAGGTATCTCTATGTCCGTTCTTGACGGACATGTGAGCCCTACGAGCATATTTCGACTGGGGGTCTGTTTTCGGCAGTGCTCTGAAGCGTGACTCCAGCCGCGACGGCTCCACTCACTCTTACCGGCAGCATCTTCGCAATGATGGAGCAAGAATCTGCCATTTACCACTGAGACGTGCGGCCTTGTATATGACGAAAACGAGCGGAGTCGTCGAATCTCTCAGACTTCACTTCGCACACCGAACAATTCCCTGGATACCGTGACCTCCCTCGTATAGCGCAAGTCGCTGGCGTGCGATGCCAAGGTCAGTGCGCTCCGAGGCCGAACGGTCCAGTCTGGTCCTGCCGGTTTCTATTTTGGTAAAGCGCGAGCATCGGAGTCGAAACGGTTAGAGAGGTGTAGCATGGCAAGACTAATTTGGGACGGTTTCATCCTTCTACATGGTACCGGGGAGGAAACTCTCCGCATGATGTTGGAGATCTCTCTTGACGTATCTCCACTCACTACTTCTTTACCGTCTCCTTCCTATCCTCAATCCCCGCGAAGTACGCATCCGGATATCACTCTCCCTCTTTTGTCCGATCCATCCTCTCATTACTCTCCTCGCTCCATTCCTCCTTACGATCATTAAACTCCCCAAACACCCTCGCCTCTTCCGGCAGCGCCACCCAATCCTGCTTCGAATTCGTAGAATTATTATAAGTAGATCCGGTACCACAGCACTGGTACCGTGCAGAGTCCCAGAGCTCAAAAATGAAACATTAGCCCCTGCTCCAGGGGTAATTACTTCAGAGTGCTACGAATTTGGGACGTCGGAAAATGGTTTGTCCTTCTTTGCGTTCTGACGGAATCGGGATGGGGAGAAGATGCTCGTGCAGTGGAAGGAGGTGTGACTGGGGTTCAGTGTCTGCAGTGTTGCAAAGTGCATATGCAGACTCGTGGCTCGAGGGTAATCTTTCCACGGCGCTGGCTTCAAAGATCACGTCAATTCAGCATACAGGGACGGGAAAGACGAGCAAACATACCATCGACCCACACTGATCCCTTTACACGACAGGAAGACTGCTCAGTGCTCTGCGACAAGTCTCGAGAGGTCTCCCGGCATTACCCTCTCCTCTTCAGCTGCCGATTCTCCAACAAAAATTATCAAATCATCCAGATCTCAATGCACAAATCAATCAAACTCCAGACACCGCCGACCAAAAGACCTCACTCGGCCTTCTCCTTCCCATCCTCTCCCTTCTTCGCCTCCTTCGCCGCCTTCTTCTCCGCTTTCTTCACGGCCTTCTTATCCTTCTTAACCCACTTCTTAGCCTCCCCAACCCACTCCTCTGCCCCCTTCACAAAACACCTCTCCACATCGTCCCTCATCTGCCTCAACTCCCACTGTCGATCCTCCCAATCCAGCGGCTTGCCCCTCTCGACAGGATCCACATGCGACCATCCAATAGCGTCCATAACCTGGCTCTCGCTCGGCGGAGCGACGTATTCCGGGAACAATTGGGGATTCTTCTCATGACAACGGGCGGCTAGGTATTTTTCCAGAGTGTGAAGTTGTTGAGAGGGCATGAAGGTCAGGCGGAGTTCGAGGTTACGTTTCTTTTCCGCGGCGGGGTCAGCGGAAGCGTATTCGATTGTGTCCGGAGGGATTGAAAGGCGTTTGGTGATAGAGTGGGAAGTTTTGGCTCCTCTGACGCTAGCGTAGAGCCAGACGGCATCGATCTCTGCTAGACCGCCAAAGGGCCAGACGGGTACTGCGAAGGTGTCGACGACGATGGCCGGTGGGAATAGGAGCGCCGCAATAATAGAGTTGCGAAATGCTGTCTTCTTGGTCCGATTCAAGCTTCCCATGAACTCCTCTTTCAATTCCTGTCCTCCAGATCCGCCCTGGTCTTCGTTGGGGAGCAGCTTAGGCGGGTAGACCAAGACAATCTCTTCAGGGCTGACGGCTTTGTGGTAGACATCTGGTGCTTTCTCATTGCTCAAGTCCTGCATCCTCGCGACCCTGTTCAGGAATTCGAGATTGGAAGTCTTCGTCTTGTCGATACCCCAATCTGTACCCTTCGTGGCTCGCCACTTGAGTCGCTTCCATCGTGTCGTCTTGCCGTCTTTGGGTGTCCGCATCTTGGCCTCGCGAAGCTCTTCGGTCCATTTGCGGCGACAGAAGTGCGGAATGCCTTCTTTGCGCCAGCTGTCTGTCCGACTTTCCCCTACAGGCTTGTCCAAAAATGGAGGATGAGGAGGAGTATAAATGACGAAGCGCTGAGGCATGCTAGGGACTCCATCAGGTAACTGAGGTCTCGGACATGGGATCAGGTAGCCTATGAGCTTCTGAAGATCCCTCTCGTACGGTATCGGAGAAGTGACGCCTTCCTGCACAGTCTCCAAGGGTTCCGAATTGACGTTGCGCTGTGGTGGAGGTGGAGGTTCATACCGTGCCGTGTTGACGGTCTGTCCACTGAAGCCTTGTGGACTGAGTCTGGGGAATTGTTCGCCTTTCGGACTGCCGTGATGAGATGGCTGAAAGTACTCTGTAGAAGGTTGCTCTACTGGTACCGATGTACCATTAGGTTCATTCGTTTCATTCGTTTGCTTTGTGGCGGCAGTGGTAGGTGTTGCTTCGTCCAGCGAAGCGTCCGAATCATGGTTGGCCTCAGGAACTGCAACTTCTTTGTTGAACTTATTAGTAGGAGACGCAGAATTCTCATGGGGCTGCAAGTCAGGCGCCGCATCAACGGTGCCGTTCGCCATTACGTCGGTCCAGCCTCCACTGTAGTATCTTTTCCGCGGCGGCATCGTTCCTGCTTTTCAATGACCCGCTCTGACCTGCAGAAACAAGTTGTCCGAGAATCTACGTCAACAGGAAGCGGGCGGGTGTAAATGCACGTTTCTTGTGGCCGATCCAACCAAGCAATCCCTTGTCTCTTCAAACAGCTGAGCGTCATGAGTGGTGTACTTCTTGCAATACAAAGACCGCGTGAAACAACTGTCAAACGTCAACCCACGCCGCAATCTTACTGCCTCACGCACGGACGTTCGACTGGGCGGACAGAAGCCGAGTCGCACGTGAAGTGAGTGAATGAACAGTCTGCACGGTCGTTCGAATTCTGCACCAACTCCTGGCGTTCGTCATCGCAGAACATTTCATTGCAGCTCGCAATCACCCAACCAAAGCAGCCTTCTCTCCGGGGTATTTGCCCTGCGGTCCGTCCAGATGCGCATCCAACACAGCACACCTTCCGCTCTTCACCGCCTCAACAGCTTCTTTTAACTTTGCTTGCAAGTCCTGTGCCGTCCCTGCATGTCCTGCCCAAGCCTTACCACCCGAAGCAGCCTTTGCGATGCCTGCATAGTCTGGTGTGGGCGCGAATGAAATGTTCAGCTCCTCGTTCGACACCTTACTACCTTCACCCTCGGGATGGACCAACAGCAGACTAGCTCTTGGTGCATTCCAGCCCTGGTTATTCAGCACAATCGTCAGCACCGGAATATCGTACTTTTGTGCAATCCAATAAACCGAGCCAGGCACACTGAAGAGGTACGTCCCGTCGCCAACAATCTGGCACACGAATTTGCCTTTGTTTGCCCCGCCCGCCGAGTAGTCTGTTGCAAGTTTTACTCCAAGCGCACCGCCTCCACTCCAGCCGAGACCGCCACCACCACAGTTGATCCAGCTCCCGGGTATAGTAGGCCGGATAGCATCGTTGACCTTTGGCGCATTCGTGACCGCCTCGACTGCCCAGATGGTGTCTGGTGGGCAGACAGCGCGAAGCTGCGAGATCAGATACGGCGTGCCAAAGTAGCCTTCGTCGCTGACCTTGGCCTGTGAAGTGATTGCATCGAGACGTTCTTTGTAGCTCTTTTCTAGAGCAAGGCCGCGATCGACAAAGTCCTGAGAGGTAATTTGGTCCTGGTAGGAGGTTTTGATGTGAGCTGCGATCTGAGATATTGAAGTTTCCGCATCAGCTCGGTATCTTGCGACTGCATTGATGTAGAAGACTGGCATTTGTTGCTTCAGCGGATCGCAATCGATGTGGAAGATTTTGGCGTCTTTCTTTGGCGAGCATTGAGTTGGAATCCAGGGCACATCACATTCAAGTACCAGGATCACGTCCGCAGTCTTGATTCTCTCTTCCACGCCGTATCGTAGTCCGAGCCAGGCAGGATGGTTTGCAGGGAAGTTCAAATCACTTCCTCCAGTGTCGAGGACTCTCAACCCCTTGACAGTTGATGCCAAGTCGACTAGAGCATCAACGCATGCGTGATTCCGTCCACTGTAGCCTGTGATGACTAGCGGCTCTTTCGCATCGACCAGAGCTTCCGATACCAGCTGCACTTGCTTCTTAGTAAGCCCACCAAGCTCGACAGCGGTCCAGTGCGCCTGTTCGATCTGGTATGGCTCGATTTCTTCCTCCATTGCCTCTCGGGCGCCGCAAAGGTAGACAGGTCCTCTTGGCTCGCTCGTTGCAAAGCTCAAAGCTCTGTTGACCAGCTGTTTCACATTCCTGCCTCGCTTGATCTCGCCAGTATACCGGCAATATTGGCTCACAATGGCCTTCTGATCTGGTACGTCCTGGATCCAATGGATGTACTCTGTTCTGCTTCCTCTATATTCTCCCTCTATTGTGTATGGGCTCAACCCTGCAAATATCAAGACCGGTGCTCTTCCGCAACTTGCATTATGAACCGCAGCTCCTAGACCTTGAGTGCCAACATCGACGTGGATGACGACTGCCTGTGGCTTGTTCGTGAGGCGGGCATAGCCGTCTGCCATTGACAAAGCTACCATCTCATTCGGGCAGGTGATGATGCGAGGAAACGCTCCTTGTTTCTCATTTTGGCCCTTGACGATCGCTTCGATAATGGAGGGGTGGTCGGAGCCGAGATTGACGAAGCAGTGGGTTACGCCGGCCTGCTTGAAATATCAGTCCCGGTGCATTGCTTGCGGTGAGATGGCTCTCCGTACCTCCCACAAGGCCTCAAAGAAGGCGAAAGATGCTGTATACATTGGGACGTTCAGTCTGCGAAAGTGAGCGCTGTCAGGGGGATTTGGGTAAGAGAGAAAGAAGAGAATTCTGAAGGAAGTTGCTTCCCTACAGCATAGACACCTGCCGCTTACATTCCCTTGCGGTAGCGGTAATACTAGTGTCGTGGTTGCGGCAACTGATTCGGACTCCAATGCCCCGCAGACGTACAGCTATCCCCTCGTCCTCTGCGGAATAGTGTCCGCAGTGAGTCCGTGGACACCGAAGTCGGCGGAATGGAGTAGTCTCGTGGACACATCATACAGCGCGCTGAGCGGGTTTGCTGCTTTGAACAGTCGGTGTCGGTGTGATGGAAATTCGTAGCAACAGTGGGAGGATTCATTCATCTGCTTTCTGCTTTCACGTGACGCTTAGTAATGGGCTTGGCGCTCAGGGCGCTTACCAGGTTCTGTCCACTTCATCTCGTACACCATTAACATCTCCAATACATCCTCCATCGCCATCGCCATCGCGAGCGTATTGTCGATTATTTCTTCTTGGCATTGCCATCCAACATTCTCTGCGTAGGCTTGCCGAACCAGAGCTGTCGCGTCGGAATACGAACAGCTGAATGATCGATCCTTACCCTTCCTTCTCTGGAAGCCATTGCGCTGGCATGGACCCTCCACAGCTGATACTACTACGTACCGGCAGAGCCCGACAGCCACCTGCACCCAGTATGCCTCATCGGGGAGCGAACGCGGCCTGGTCGAGCGCATCAGCCCCACACTTGTCTACCCTCGGCAATGAACATTGAATATCTTGACATCGTCTTGCACGGCTGTGCATTTCAAACAAATGGAGCAATTCTGTAGACGATACCAACGACCCGGTGTTTGATTTGATGGTAAAGAAGCGCAAAGGATAAGTATTGGCAGCTGTTCTTCATGACCCCTTCGTAGGATCTTCCTCGTCACACACTTCAATCTTTTGCTTGGAAACTCTGCCTACCATGATCGAAACACTCGGTATACGTCCTGGTATCTCTTACCCCGGTCAAAGCGAGGGACAAACACAACAACAGCCTCGGCAGCCTCGCAGAGTACCTCCACCCCTGCCAGCCAGGTCATCGTCCGGAGAGCCTCAATTCTCGACAAGTCCACCAAATCGATGGGAGAAACCTGGCTTCAAGCCACCCCCTCCGTACTCAGAGCTCCCTCCAACTCCTCCGTACAGCGAGCATCACGATTCACATTTAGCAGCACCTCCCTCCTTGTCACCTCAGCCTCCAGCGGGCGACCCTCGATACCATTCGCTTTCTCCAAGCCAGAGCGAAGATGCTCTGTCAAACACTTCCTCGCCAGCTGCCAACGACGATGAGATCCTCCAACAAGCGCTGCAGTTCACCCGCCATCCCGTCTCAGACTATGCCAAGACTGCGCGTCGACTGGAGAAACCCATCGCCATTCCACAAGTCTCTAAGGGCGTCGGCATGCCCTTCGGAAGAGCCTACTCCGACGCCCTGTCCGATTACGGCATCTCCACGCAAGAATTCGTAGAATTAATCGAATCTCAACATTTGCGTCTGCACCGCACCCCTCAATCTCCTCGGCGCAGCTGGCAACGTAATCGGCGTGGTCCCCGAACCCAACTGCCAACTCATCGGAGCCGGAATTCAAGGCTGCGCCAGACTCGGCAAGGCCGCAATGTCCATAACCCGTCAAAAGCTCTTCTCAAGAATATCAACGACGAATTCTTCCTCCCCAGAGGTCTCAGAGTCCAACTTGTCAAAGGCAAAGAACTCAAAGCACACCTTGGACTTCCTCCCGAGACGACGTTCGCCGCTCCTTTCCATCCGAATGTGCAGGTATCCATTCACGAGCGCAGAGTTGCGGGTGTATCGGAATACACGATGCCTCTAAGGTGGGACGTTCCCGATCCGACAGAAGCGACCAACACCCTGGATAGAATGAACGCGAGTGCCCAAAAGCGTCAACTCGCAAAGGAAGCATTGAAAGCCGAAGAAAATCAGGCAAAGCACTCCAAGAAGCTACAGAAACGACCCAAAAATACTGACAAGCAAGATTCTACACGCGACAAACAGCTGGAAAAGCTCGAAGAGGATATTTCGAAGGAAACCCGGAAGCGAGACCAGGCAAAAGCCAAAATCCTACACGAGAAGCAGGGAAACGATGAAGCTGAAAAGGTAGCCAAGGAAATGGCAAAACTCGACTAGGGATTCGACGATGAGATCAAAAAAAATCGAACGGCACAGGAAGAAAGTAGAACATGAGTATCAGGATGCAATGAAACAGATCGACGGTGATGTGGTAAGAGAAGATCGAGCGACCAAGGAGACGAAGAAATTGACGTGGATCTTGGTGCGGAATTTGCAATAAAGTTCATTCGGAACGTGTAGTGTATAGAATACGATATCCCCATTTCACAACTTGTGCTTCTACTCGACAACGAACTCTCCACCGGAAAACTCTCCTTTGCAGAACTTGATGCGGTGCTTGAACGGATTGACGTAGGGATTCGTAGCTTTGAACGCTTGCCTGCTGCCTGAATGGCACAGCACAGCGAAGCAAAAAATAGAAGACACGAATGGTGTGAGGAGAGAGATATCACGGACAACGGACGGCTTGCAGAAAGAAGCTGTAAGATTCCAGAGCCATACTCTGAGGACAGGAATCTGTCAGATGTAACATGTGACGAGCATACGTCAGAATGGAGAGATCACCACGAGCTTCGATTCACGTCACAATCGTACAAGGGAGTTCACATCTTCCCCACCCTCCCCTCCATACACAATTCATCAGATCGCCCTACCAGCCTGCTCCCTCACCAGCTCCGGATCAGACTTCTTCCCACTCGTATCGTGCAGCGCATCCGGGACTTTCTCTTCCACTTTGCTCGGCAAGGACTCTGCTACTTTCTCCGGCACGATGCTATGGCCCTAGAGATCAAGGTAAGTAAGGTGAGCGAGCTAGAAAAGTCATCTGGGAAAATTCGTCTGGGGGCAATGATAAGGTACCTTGTCGTGGGAGTACTTGTCTGGATTTCCGGTGTCGTGGATCTTGTTTGGGAGGGCGTCCTCGACGGCTTCGGGGACTTTGCGCTGGGTTTTGGGGGGAACTGCGGTTTGTTGGCGCTATTCTTGTTAGGGATTAACATGATGGGTGGAAGCGTACTTTTTGATGTTGCCGGGTCGATGGCGTGAGATTGCTTGGTGGAGTCGGACATTTTGGCTTGCTCTTATGACTTTAGGTCGTGGCGTTCTTCGAGATCGTCGTAGTGGCTGGGAAAGTTGTTGTTGATGAGTGATGTTGTTGAAAATGTGCCCGACTGTGCCTACCTTTTACATATAGCACGTTCAGCTGCTTGTTGCGCATGACGTTGTTGTGACGGCGTATTCATGGCAAGATCCATTCCGGGTCAAGTCCGGCAAGAACGACACTCTTATGTCATTCTTGCCTATTGCATGTGATATTTGCAACGCCAAATGAGAGAGCAATCTTTCGCATGCTCTTTTGCAACAGATAGATGATGAGGAAGACACTCAGCGCCCCGTAAAGCCGGTAACAACAGAGATCGAGATCATTCTCCATGCCTTGTATGCGCGCATTCCCAATGTTCGCACTGTCCAGGAAGCACATCAGGTAGAGCGCCAATGCACTAAATCCGCTTTAGCATGTGAAGTCGACACAAGCTCGAAGCCAGTGAACCTTACCGGTGACCATAGGCACAATCTGCCAATCCAACTCCCTCGGTACACGACTCTCCTCCTCTTCCGTCCTGGTCATCTCGCCAGGCGTGCGATCAGTCTTCGCCTCAAGAGCTTCATCGTGAAACACAGCGGCTTTTTCGACGAATCATCAAGTCTCAAGTGCATAGGTAGCGATAGCCTGTCCGCTCCTCTCCGCCGCCAAGATCCCTGGTCACTACGCCAGACTCACGAGGCCTTCAACTCTTCGGATGTGCCTGGCTGCACTCCTCCGTCAAGGCAGCCCGGGCGGTTTTGAGGCCGGAGAATGCCTGTCTTTACCAGGGCTCAGGGGAACGCGGAGAGCACACGCGGATGGGGAGAATATATGCATACGCCGCTTAGGCTTCTAATCCCGACCTTTTTCCACGGAGAGTAGTTGAGAAGTGCTTTCCTTGATTGAAAGGCTCCAGCGGAAATCTTGTGTACCTGCTGCGTTGCTGTCGTCTTCTTCGATGGACCAGAATTCTGGGCTGAAAAGTAGAGGTCTTTTCTCGACGTGCTTTTTTCGCACGTAGAATGCGTGGCAAGCATGGTCCTCGCATGTAGTGGAGCACCGTAAGCGAACCGCTTTCCCTTCCACCTCTTCAACCACGCTTCACAAAGTCCCCGGGAAAGCCAAATGCTTATGCCTCTCCCACCAGACCTCCTCATGCGCAGCAACCAACTCACACCCATCCCCTGTAATCTCATCAAAGTCTCTCAGCCTCTTAATATTCTCCGCCGCAGTCTCCTTATCCACATGGATACAGAGCAACCCATGCGGACTCTCCCACTCTCCAATCTCTTTCTCCCCCGTCAAAAGCCTTCGATCATGAAATGCATCTCCGCAAAGCAACACCCACTTTTCCTCTTTCATCCGACAGAGTAGATTCACATGTCCCGGCAAATGGCCCGGCATGTCTACCACGTACACAGACTCGTCATCGAAGAGATCCAAGGTCGCCGGAAAAGGTCCCAATGGTTTCCATGTCGAGGGATCTGGAAGTTCACGACTCCGCTCATCGGGCAATGTATCGGGTACGAAATGTTGATGGCTCGCTTTGCCACCGAGGCCATACTTCAGCACGTCCATAGCACCAGCTCCGATCCTAAACTGGGCTTTGGGGAAATCCTCCGGGTCGCCGTGGTGGTCGTAATGGACATGACTGAGCAATACCAAATCGATCTCTCCAGGATCCAGACCTCCAGCTTTCAACTGCGCAGCAACTCCTGGTTCGAGTTGATGCGGAGCCCGGTTGTCGATGTGCTTCTGCAGGATTTCTGGATATCTATTCTGTGCCTTTCGGAGACCCAGATCGAACATCATCCGGAAAGGTTTCTTGCCGTCAGATCCGAACGCCGTTGTTCCCGGATGCGTGATCAGAAATGTTAGTGATGGGACGGTCCTCTTCGCTCCTTCGACAGCAGGCTTGACGAAGAAGTTATCTGCCAACGTGATGAATCCTCCAGCAATAGGAGAGACTGTGACATAGGTTTGGTTCGCTGATGGCGATGGCAGTGGATTGGACATTGTCGCTATCTGTTCTTCTCTCCGTTGAATCGCTGTGGTTCTTCATAAAGAGCTCCGATACAGGTTCCGGACATTGCACTAAGCAGACAAGGTATCTCGCGCAAGATTGACACGAACAACGGGTATTGTTGTTCCATCGCCGGCCCTGGTCATCAAGCCTAGGTAGTACATGTACCGAGGAGGTGAGTATTCTGGGGTAGCGGCTTGGCGTCATCTCCGCTTTCACTGAATCGTCGACCTCTTCCGTCTCGCTGCTCGCATGTCGATGGGTACGCTGCTGTGTGTCGATTCTCTGGATGCGGCAGGATGCAAGAGGAAGATTGGATACACACGGCTGCGATGTCCAAAGGCATTCATTCTGTTGTCGACGTGCCGTTGCCGTAGACGATGGTGCCATCCTCGCACCCGCGCAGGTACTTGGCCGACCAGTCGATTTCATGCCAGGCCTCCGCAAAGTCATCAGACCGAGGATCGAGAGATTGGATCGTCTGTCGCGTCACGGCCTCGGCTGCCTCCCGAGTACTCAGACCGTTGAGGCGCAGGACATTCCAACTCGGACCAGACAGGATGGCGAGAAATTTGCCCGCCCCGATTGCTCGCGGCCTGCCTCAGGAGCTTCATCGCTCGCCTCAGGAGCAGCGTGGGCGGTGGGCCACCGAAGCGACCCAAGTTGCCATTGTTATCCATTGCTACGCGATGTGATACAAGCAAGCTGCACGGCTTCATTTCGTCAAAACGCCAAGGCCAGAGTTCGCTCGGGTTGGACCGGTGTGCGAGCTTGGCACAGCGCTGCTTCGGCTTCGGCTCCTGCCTCTGCTTCTGCTCGCCCTCCTGCTCAGGAAGTGGCAATCACTCCGATCTCGAAGCAGATCAAGCGCAGCTCCAGCGAGAGCTCGGAGAGTCGCTCGCTCGTCGAAGTCTAGCACGACAGGCGGCTGCGCAGTACAGCAAAGGCCAGATAGATGGATCATCAACAATCAGAATACCAAAATTCATACACGCCATTACTAATCTTCAGTATCCGGCCAGCCTCCACATTGCTTCCCCGCAGCCGCTAAGTGTGTCAAACGTGGGTAGGTACGTACCTTAGCTTTCTCCAGGTTATAGTATTGACCACGTCCGAAGTCGGTGGTCGTGAGATTGGAAGCTCTGAAAGCTACGTCAACAGCCAGAGAGCTCTATTCTATGAGAGAAGCTCACTGCAGTACATGTAATCTTTCATCCCCCGAACCATTGCGTAAAAACCAGTCAAGACATCCATCAGTAGTCCAAAGACTGCTTCCTCCACTCCCTCTCCACAGACGACAACTCCCCCGCCAAAAGGCGACCGCAATCATGTCCTCAAACTACACCCCGGAAGAAGTCAAAAAAGCCCACGAGATCCTCTACAACGAAGGCATCAAAATGCGCTACCAAGTCGCGGGAAAAGAATACGTCGATCGTTCCCTCGCCGCGGCAGATAACCCTTTTGCCAAAGCGATGCAAGAAGTTCGTCGTTCCCCCTCCCCTTTGCCCCCCCCTTCACACTGCCTAATTCTATTCAATTCAATTCACTCGCTAAAACGTCTTCCGCTCGCTCCCTCCAGTACGTCTCCGAATCCTGCTGGGGCAGCATCTGGACGCGCCCGGGCCTGGAGCTCAAGACGCGCTCCTTTCTGAACATCGCGATGCTCTGCGGGCAGAACCGCGGGACGGAGCTGGCGACGCACGTCAAGGGGGCGCTGAACAACGGGGCGAGCGAGGAGGAGATTCGCGAGGTGATTCTGCAGGCGGCTTGTTACTGCGGGATGCCGGCGGGGATTGAGGGCTTCCGGGTGGCGTGGAAGGCGGTCGAGGAGTGGAGGGAGGCGAATGCCGGGAAGAAGTAAGGTAGACGGTGCGGTGCGTGCTGTACGGTAGGGAAATGTGCTGCTAGCGGGCATCGATGGCTACTAGGTCCCCTACGCTTAGTTTGCTCAGTACTGCCCCTAACATTTGTGAACGCAAGACAGGCCCGAACACGCAGAGAGACACCCTTCGGCAGATGGCGGGGCACTGACAATTGCAAAGCTTAGGCTCGCGCATTTGCAATGGCAGCAAAACCAGTAAGCAGCAATCGACAGACAGTCAGGAGAACTGGTTGAAATGGCTCCAGAGAATTCGAATAGGACATGCCATGGCTGTCATATGCGTAGACATCATCAATCTCAGCCACAACGATAGCCACACCACTGACAAACAGCAGGCAGCTACGCGCGGCGAGGCACCTACCTATATAAAATAGCAACGACTCCACAGAAAGCCGCTGCTACCCACGAGGAGAAGAAAATTAACCTCAGCCACACGACAGCCACACCACTGACAAACAGCAGGCAGCTACGTGCGACGAGGCAACTTCCGTCGTCAATATCTCGCAATCAAGCCAGGTAAGAGAAGGCTTACTTAGCCCTGAGGTTTCGGCTTCACCCAAAAGCCCAACTCATTCCACTGCCTTCCAGCACGCTCGCTCGCCGATAGAGGCACGATTGTAGGCGGTGTAATTTTCGATGACTGATGACACACCCGGAACCGCGAGACGCAGTTAGGGCAAGCCTCGTTGGGCGTCTCGATCTCACTCTGCCCACGTTCCGCGCGCGTGTGGTTACATCTGGTGACCCCAGCTTTCATCACGCGGGACCCGAGACTCTGCTGGAATGCCTTTGGATCTCGGAACTTTTCCATAGACTCGTGCATCGCCTCGCGGACGGCCGGTGGCAGATCCATTGCCGGTCGTAGCTGCCCTGGAGCAATGTACAGCCAGAGTACCTCGAAGATACTCTGGAATGTGTACTTGGGCTCATCGCCATCAGTTGGGGCTCTCTTCCTCTTCCGATGGCCCTGGTGAGGCTTTCCAGTGTTGGCCGTGCTGCCGACGGATGCAGTCAAAGAAGGGACAATGGTGCTTGCAGAATATTGGGCAGGCATCTGCGTGGAAGCGACCGGAGCACTCGGTGCAATTTGTTGGGCGTCAGAAGCGGATGATGTGGACTGTGCTCCGGTGAGAGCAGGATCCAGCCAGTCGTGCGAGTCGGTGTGATGTGACGGCACCAGCTTATGTCTCGAAGCACTACCCGATAGACGTCCGGCCTTGTTGGATGAGCGCAGTGGCATCAACTGCCCTGGACGAGTCTCCGCTTGACCCATCAATCCAACGAAGTCTTCGCCAGGCCCCTCCCGAGCGAGATCGTGGCCCGCTTGAACGCTCTCTGAGTCCGATTGAATTTCGTGATCGAACGCAAAGGCACTGAAGGGGCGCGGGTGATTGTCATGCTCCAATTCGTTGCCGGCTAATGTTGTGGAAGACACCATCGGCAACTGTGGCTGGGCAATGGGCCGAGCGAAGGGCTGGGCAATGGGCGAGGTTGCCTCCGTCGTGGCAGCGACACTGGGACGTCGACGTGGTGTGGGCTTTTGAAGAACGCTGGGCGCTCGATTCTCCGCTGGCTTTGGCTTTTCTGCCGGCTTGGCTGGCCTTGCTTGTCTCGCAAGCTTCATTGTCATGGCTCGCTGGGCATGGTCCGCTTGCCTTTTGGCTTGCCGTGCAGCACGCAGCTCTCTCTCCTTGTGTGCAAGCTGGCGCTGCAAGACTTTCTCCCTGTGTGCGAGCTGGCGGTGCAAGAATCTCTCGCGGCCCTTGCTCGCGTACAGCAGAGCATTAAGCCTTACGACCTTGCCGTTCTTTTCGCTGACAAATGTTCGCTGGGCTTGCTCAAACGACTTCAATCGGTCCGAAAGGTCGTCGATGTGCTGACGCTTCTTTTCATGGAGATCGTTCATGCGATTGACCACGTCGAAGACATTATAGCTGTTGTCCCAGAGCCGCTTCTCCATCTCCTGCACCCTGCCCTCGCGTATCTGTTCCGTGCGAGACATCGAGACACTCCGCAGGAACGTCGTCTCCAGAGACGACGTGAGAGACGACGTGAGAGGCTCTTCCAGCGATTCGACAATTGGGCGGAGGTCCAGTCTTCTGACTTCGTCGAGCAGCCGAGAGGCGTCTTCTCTCGAGGATCGCGCCTCTTCAGCCTGTCTGGTGACGCTGTTTTCGAGCTTCCACAGGTCCTCGGCAATGTCCAAGAGGTGGGCGATGCTGTTTCTCAACGTGGTCGCATGGGCTTGAACGCTCTCCGCGGTGTCCATCGGAGATTGGGCTATTTCGCGCATTGTCGAGGCCACTTTTCTGAGTACGGGCTTGAAGCGGAAGTCCTGAATTAGGGGCTCTTCTCCGTCTTCTTCATCTTCCGCTGCTTCAGCCGAAGATGCACCGTCTTCAGAAGGCTGATCTGGAGATGCGTCTCCCTCGGAAGGCTGATCTGGAAGTGTGTCCACGTCAACAGCCGTTTCAAAATGATCTCTGGGCAACACTTCTCTGTCCTCGTCCCATGCCAGGACTCGTCCAGCTCGCTAGGCTCCTCCTCTACGCTATCGATAGCGATCGGATCGACATCTGACTGCCCTGAGGCTGCCTCTTCAACTGGGCTATGTATTGGGCTGCAGTCCGGGCTACTGGGTCCCTCATCACATGTTTCCCAGGATCCTTGAGAATGGGCATCTGCCTGATCCACGGCCGGTCGAGCCACTGACTCGGGCGGGCTCTGTTGTGCCCGTTGAGGCACAACGCTCGCTTGTGGGCGTCGAGGAGGGAGGATGGGCATCGTGGGCAAGGAAGGCGTGTACTTCCGCGTGGACATGCCGTCCATCCTGTTGGAGGATGTGGGCATTGGTATCTTCGATTGGCCCTTCATGATGATAATGAGTGAGAGGGCAATGTGAAGGGAGAAAGAGAACGAGAGAAATGTTAGATCTGGGGGGGAAAGAAGAAATGAAGTAGTCGCGAAGACCGGGAGCGTGCCTTCCTCCTCTCACAATGGCGCCTGCCATCGTACGTACCCGCAGAAGGAGCACGACGGCGCGCCTTCCTAATTCACACCATCCCCCAGCGACGTGATGCGTGATGTTCCACGATCGCCATATCACGTCGTCTCGGCAAGAGAAGAAGTCGTAACCTAACCAGCAGCTTTCCATCCATCTTCTTGCGCTCTTGCTTGGCGTAACGAGGTATATGTATCGAGCAGCATGGCGAACTCTCCGGTCAGCTTGAGGCGAGTTCCCACTACAAAGTATCATTAGTGCACCGAAGAGATTCGCTCTTGCTCGATTCAACATACATTACTCCTCACGTGGCAGCAACACGTCGTGCCCCATCATCGCATCCGTGTCCGACGCGAGGTTGAAATCGATCCGCGATGCAGGTGCGAATCGTACGATCCGTCCGTCGATGACCAGGAGAATGCCCTTCGTGGGCAACAAGATGGACTACCTAGAATAAGAGAGAAGACCCGCGGAGAGCAACTGCCAAGCAGATGTCACCCGTGTGTGGTCTGTCATACGAATTGCATACCGCTTCTTCCTACCTTACCTCTCGATAATCCCTCTGTGGCGGATTGCAAACATAAATACCCAGGGAGCTTGAACGCGCCCACCTCAGTAACCTGAGGGAGGAAAATACAAAGTCGCAGAAAAGCCTCCTTGTGCCGGCGGTGTCCCAAGCAGAAAACGCGCACTCCTCATACCACCGCACAAGCACACAGCATGCTTTGTAGGGGCAATGTCCCAGTCTTGTCCGTGGTCACGCGAGGTCCCAATTTACTGCGCATCCCTAGCCTTCCTGTACTCACTCTCCTGCTCCTGCTGAATCTCCTCCAAGTTCTTGCCGACATCCTCCATGATCTCGGCGGCCCGGGCGTGGTACTCCGCCTGAGCCTTGGCCAACTCCACCAAGTTCCTGAGCGGCTCTGGGGTGTCCAAGACGTTCCTCATGATGCTTGTTGCTTCGTCGACCTTCTCGACAAAGACATCTTCCGCCTGCTCGATAGCCTTCCTCTGTGCCTCGGTGTAGCTCTCCTCGTGCTTTCCTCCGGCTGCGGCACGCGACTTGGCGGCGTCGAGTTGGAGACGAGCGTTCTGTACTGCGGTACGGGCCTTATCGGCAGCCTTGACGGACTGGTTGAGAGTGGTAGACCAGCCCGCGAGGAACTTGCCTTGGATCTTTTCGTCTTGGTCGAGACGAGCCTCGCCGACCTTCTCTTCGGAGATGGCTAGCTTCTCGAGACCTTGGGCGAGCGGATCGGGCTCGGTAGAGCCTTGTGGTGTTGCCGTGGCGATCGTCTGCGAGCCCGCAAGGCAGGCACGGGCGATCGCGTGGGAGAAGGTCTTGGGCTGTGGTTTGGCGGATGGAGGAGCAGTGAAGGCTGCCTGTGCCTCGGAGGCGTTACCGGCCTTGGAGAGCAGGTTCACCTGCGGACATTCTTATCAGCACTGTGTTCCTTTTTGCCTACCAAGAAAGCGCTTCGACTGATGAATCATTCCTGTAGCTGCTGCCCTGCTGCTTTCGATTCTTCATGGCCTGATCTTCCCTGACTACTGCTGCTGCTATTGCTGTCTTCAAGGAGACAACCGCTCGACACGAAGACCGTGGCTACTGAAAGCGGAAAGAGAAAAAGTACTCACCTTCTCACTAATACTCTTGCCCAAATCCTGGAAGCTCTCCCGCACATTCGGCGGATAATCGTACGCCTCATTAGCATACTGGCTGGTAGCAGCGAGCAACTTCTGATGCGTCGCTTTCAGCGCATCGATCCGCGTCTCCAATTCCACATAATCATGCGGCAATTCCGTCTTCTCCCCCGCGTTGCCCGTCTGCTCTTTGAACCATTGCTGGCTGCGCGTCGCGAAGGGCGTGACCGAGGAGGACACGGTGTTGGTGAAGGCGCGGAACTTGTCCATGGCGGCGTGGGAGTCCGGATTCGAGGTCGAGGGATGCAGGGCGGTGTGGGCGGCGAGGGCTTCGGCTTCGGCCTGGTATGCCAGAGCGTGAGTATTTGCGGTGAAAGAGATGTGTTTGTTCCGGGGTGATTGTGTTTGCTGTTGTGTTTATTGTCACGTTGGCGGTCGCCCGGAAGCAACTCAACGGTGTGGGGCTGTGTGCAATTCGAGCACGTGACCGCATGTGATTGTGGATGTGAGAGCTTTGACTG